>QEOT01001541.1:0-64333 GCA_003123785.1 Pterocarya stenoptera
CTCAGATTCTTGTAGATATAGTTTTTAAGTTACATTGGTTCCCTAGATCTATTGTATCTCACCAAGAGCCAGTGTTCCTCAACACTTTGTGGAAGACTCTATTCAGCCTATAACAATCCACTCCCAACTACAGTTCAACCTACCACTCACAAATAGACGAGCTGATAGAGGCTCTCAACAAGGCATTAGAGGGTTACCTTAGATGCTATGCAGGTGACAAACTGAGGGGTTGGAGCAAGTGGGTTCCACTGGCAGAGTGGTGGTACAACACCACGTACCACAGCTCTATCAAATTAACCCCCTTAAAGGCCTTGCATGGGTGTGCTCCTCCAAAACTACTAACCTATGTGCCAGAGACTTCCTCCAATGAAGTCGTGGAACAGATCTTGAGGAATAGAGAAACTTTTTTAAGTATTTTGAAATCAAATCTCACAAGTGCCCAAAGAAGGATGAAATTCTATGTAGATAAAGGAAGAACCTAAAGTTAATTCAAGGAAGGAGACTGGGTTTGCTTGCATCTTCAGTCATATCGCCAGAAATCCATCACCTTGCGCCATAACCTCAAGCTAGTGCCCTGTCACTATGGACATTTCCAGGTGATCCAAAGGATTGGATCTGTGGCCTATTGTCTTGACCTCCCCTCCTCCTCAAAGATACACCATGTATTTCATGTCTCGTGTTTGAAAAAGAAATAGGAGAATAGATGCATGCATTGCTTTGGTGAAGTTCAGCCTGAGCCAGAAAGCATCATAGAATGCCGCCTCAAAAAGGAAGGTAATAGACCTGTGACGAAGGTTTTGATCAAATGGGTGGGAATAAGCTCCGATGACAACAGCTGTGATAACCTTTAGAAGCTTCAAGCTCTTAACTGACACCTTGTGGGCAAGGTACTTTAAGTTAGGGGAAAAATTGTTAGGGTCTTATGATGGGAAGACAAAGGAAGACATTTGAAACTGTTAGGATCTTAGGAAGGAGATGAACAAGAAGACATGGGAAGAAGAGATAAGAACAAACAACAGAAGTATTAGTAAAGCTTCAAACGACGTAGTTTTGACTAGTAGAAACAGTGTAGTTTTTGAAAGCCTTAAACGGCGTAGCTTCACTTAAGGCTAAATGCAGCGTATAATAATGGTAGCATGAGAATTATCTAGGTAGTTTAGTCATTACCATTAAAATTCTATTATGAGTCATTTTCATCGTAATTCTGTTACTCATAGGTATAAAATCAAGGGTGGGAAAGTAGGAATGTATTCTGTGAATTGTAATATTCATCATCTTCCTATCAATCTTCTCCCATAGTCGCGTATATCCGTTGTTCTCTATTGTTCTCACTCGAAGTTCCTAACAGAGGACTTGGGGTGGGAGAGGGAGAAAAAATAAAAAGAAAAAAAAAAAAAAAACCTTAAGACTGACGTGGCATTGTCATTGTGAGATCCTTTTGTATAGCCAGCGGTTTTTTTCTAATCAAACAATTGGTTATATAGTCATAATGTTCATTCCCTTCATAACTCGGTCACGCCATGTCCTACCCAATTAGGCCACTGGTTCTTATTTGTTTCCTGTCTCTCTTTCTCACACACTCACTTCATGTATTGATACCTGCGAGAGATTGAAGTCTTGGAGAGTAGAAAACATAGGAATTAAGCAACAAGGATATATTATAGGAAAATGCCAAGTGTACCGATAGTGGGTCTCCATATTTTTACTTAATGATTAATAAAGTATTTCATAATAAAATTATAATTTAAAAAAAAATGATTAAAAAAATTCATGAAAAAAGGAATAAAAAAAAGAAATTTACTTATTGAAAATTCTTGGTGGTCCTATATTATAAGGATATGATCAGGCTAAGGAGCCGCGAGTCAGTAAGAGCTTAACTATAATCTACAATCAACAGCAATGCTACACAACTTCCTTAACTTTCAAATATCATATTTTTTAAAATTTTAATATTTTTTAATATTGTTAAAATGTTTTTTTTTTTTTTTGAGTTTATTCTTTTTAAGATAATTTAATTTTTTTATTAATTATTTATATATTAAATATTTAATTAAAAAAAGTATACTGTGTGGAAATTGTATAAATAATAAGAAGTTGAGTAAATTTTTTCTTAATTTTAAGGTATGGCCGCTGCGAAATCTTAAATCCTTGTCATCTCATCTCGTTGTCATACTCATTCTTGTTCCGTGTCTTTCTCACACACACCGGCGGGCGCGCACACAACAATTGATACCTGCGAGAGATTGGGAGTCCTTAGGGAGCAGAAATCTCGCGAAGAAATTAAGAAGGCTAGGACCTGAGAGGTTGAGACAGTGAGACGAGAGAGAAGTCCGCGAGCAGTCTAAACTCTAAAGTCAGTTTAGCAGCGAGTTCAGGCCAGAGCAGCCGGGCTCGCCTTAATTCTGATGAACGAAGTCTCTCATCTGGTGCCAGACAATCGCATATGTGGTTTCTGCGTAGACGGACAGAGACGAGTCCAAGATGGAAGGCTCTAATCAAGAGTTTTTTGTGTGCCAGTTGTGGGTTCGGGAGCAGAAAGCTCAAAAACAAAACAAAACAAAAGGAAAAGACCAAAAACTTTTTTGAATTTTCATTAGCCGGAACAGAGATGAATAATTAGACTTATGAAATTAGCTTTCTTTTCTTTTTGAATTTGTGAGTTTAGCTATTCAGTAGGCCGGGTATATTTCATCTGTCGGCCACTGGAAGTGAGAAGTGACTTAATTTGCTTTTGTGACTTTGTCCTTGTCACGCTATAACGTTGTTGATGTCGATCACCAGTATTAATGAGCCATCAAATTTCGCCCATCAACCACGCCAACAATTGTGTTTGATTGCTAACTTCATTCGGAACTGCGTTCGAAAGACCCAGAATGTGGAGGGAGGGGGTAACTGTGGTCATGGTGACAGTCGAGTGCTTGGATGTGGGATTGAACACTGTCAGCAAAGCTGCTATGACAAGAGAGGGATGAGTGAATTCGTCTTTGTTACATACTCCAATTCCCTCGCCTTTTTCTTCCTTCTCCCAGCTTCCTTCATATTTTACAGGTTCTACTCTGCTCCAGCAATTAACCATGCTTGCTTTTGTAACGCCTCTTCGTCTCTTTTTTTTAATTCCCAACTACTAAATCTTAATCACTTCCAGAAAAAGGTCTCTTCCTCCACTCACATGGAGCGTACTCGGTGGAATGTTTGTTACTTCCATGATTAGGTACCCCTCCAGTTAAATATGTCATGGTATCGGCGTAGTTATGACTTTGTGAGTCTAATTACCCAGATATTTGCGTATTTGTTTTCAACTAAATCTTCTCTCTTTCCCATATATACAGTTGTAGTGTACAGATACTTAAAGCTTTGGGATAGGTTACAGCTCTCGTACTGTGGCCTCAGTAGCGTCTGATCTAATCCCAGCCTTTACTTTTTTTCTGGCCATCAGCGGCGGGTGAGCTTCTTAATGAAGTCCCTTGTCTTCAATACTTTGCACTTCGTTTTGGTTTTGTTTTGTTTCTATTTCCTTTCATTCTTCTATTTAAAAATGGCTATTGGCCGGTAAGCCGTACTTGAAAAAAAGGGGCTCTTTTAGGTTTGAAAAGCTGGACTTGAGAGTTAAATGCAGTCGCGCCAGGTGCATCGGCACCATTGCATCAATCACAGGGGCTTTGACTGTCACTCTATACAAAGGCCTACCAATTACGGTTGCCTCATTACCCAAGAGAGTGGAGGTCGGCCAACATTTTTCAACTATGCAATCAAACTGGCTCCTTGGGGGCTTTCTCCTGGCGTCTGGACGCTTTTTACTTGCACTTGAGTTCAATATACAGGTAATAATACATGGGAAATTCTTCATTGACTGTTAATAGCATCATCTATCTCCGAATTTGAACCTGTTTTGATGTGAAGACAAGGATTCTTAGGGAGTACCCTGCAGAGCTGATTGTGGCACTAATCCGCTGCATTTTTGTGGCCATCATATCTGCCATCATCTCATTAATTGCAGAGAAAGACCCAAATGCTTGGAAATTGAGCCTCAATATGGAGTTGATCGCTATAGGATACTCGGTATGCGAACCCAATCAAACGCAAAGATCTCTCTTCGTTCCCTTCTAAGTTAAAATTATTTAATATGGTAGCTAATTAATTACCGCACGACTCAATCTCCAGGCACTGTTTGCAATTACAATCCGAGGAAGTGTTGTTCTATGGGCATGTCGTGAGAAAGGGCCTGTGTATGTAGCCATGTTTAAGCCCCTTGATATATTCATTGCGGTTGTCACGGGGGTTACTTTTCTTGGGGATACTCTTTATCTTGGAAGGTATATATGCTAGTTCTCTGTATCTCAATGATATGGCCAGATTCTCTCATTTTACTTAATTCTCAGCATATATGAAGTGAAATGCTCTTTTGGTATCTTGCTTTTTTGATCACGCTGGAGTAGTATTCATGCATTACAGATTCTCTCATTTTCTTCGCTTTTTCAATAAAAGGAATTAACACTTGTTGTGGCCAACTACTTGATGCTTATGTACATGCAGTGTGATTGGAGCGGCAATAATAGTTCCTGGGTTTTATGCTGTGATATGGGGGCAAGCTCATCAAGAGAAAAAACCGGTTGAAGATCCTCCAATTAGTAGCCTTGAGTCATCTTCTTCTAGTCGTGTTCCTCTTTTGCAGAATAAAAGCAATGAAGTATAGATTTCTTTCAAAAAGATGATCGAAGCTAGCTCTTTTAAAGCCTTCCTCTACGTATTTGGTGCTGAAAATTGTAATTGATTAGCCATATATAAACATGTGTTATGTGCAAGAACAACTAAAATTATTAAATGTAAATATTTTATGTAACAATAAATAAAAGCTTTAATTAAAAAGTATAAACATTAGCAGTTTGTTTTCCGAATTTTGGTTAATCAACTTGATATTGCCTCGTTTGTTTTTAGAGATGAGATGACATAATATAAAATTAAAATTGAAAAGTTGAATAAAATATTGTTAGAATATATTTTTTAATATTATATTTGTTTTAGGATTTGAAAAAGTTGAATTGTTTATTTTATTTTGTATAGGAATTTGAGAAAGTTGTAATGATTGGATGAGAGGTTTTTAAAATTTTCAAAATTTTAAATTTTGGTCTTGAAAACGAACAAGACTTATCTACTTAGATTATGTCTTTGTACGTGTGTTAGCAACGAGAAACCACTCAAGCTGTCTTGTTCAAGTGAAAAGAGGGATCACAAACTATTTAAAAGAACATAGAACTACCGGTTAACAAAGTTGAAAGACTACTAACTTTAAAAATATTGATTCATAATCTTAGTTTTAAAATAAATAATTACTATTTTGGTGATATATTATTTAGTTGTAACTTAAATAACAAATGGGGTAGTGACTTTATAACACTAATTAGTCAGACGCCAGCTTTATATGTGGGAAAAAGTTCTTGAATTCGATTTTGGAAAAGAGAAAGAGAAAAAAAATCCTGATTTTTGTGTGGTAACTACAATTGGAGTGGCAGTCGAAAGGGTCTTTTGAAAATTAAAAATTGAAGGGTCTTTTTATGAATAAATGGTCATTTAAATAATAGGAGGAGTGTAAAAGATGGGTAAATGAATTATCACAATAGACAAATTATATTTTACATCTTTTACACTACTCTTTAATAAAATATATTATTTTGAATTTTATTTGACTTTAATGAGTTTGAATTCAAAAAATAATTATATTTTTATTGAGAAGTGTAAAGTTATAAAATAGTTATATCTATATATTTTTCTATTTTATAAAGATATATTTTGCTTATACATGTGGCCACCAAATGGTAAATTATTTTGTCAAGCATGGAGCCCACACTTGACTATTGAGGACTTTCTTCATCAAAACTCATTAGGATGTCAAGGCGACAACGACCAAAAGATCTTAAGAATCATTTTTTTCTTGAAGACAGGTTTTGTAATTAGGATGTCAAAATTATCGCATGCATAGAATTAATTAGGGGGTGACAATTCGTATTCACACATCGTATTCTTGATGTGTCAGGGTATGAATATTAGACTATATGAGTCAACATCGATCCCGACCCATTTAATTAAACGGGCCAGACTCTAAAATCTTAACACGGCCCATATAAATAATGGATGACACGACACGACTCACTTAACCTGTTTAATAATTCTGGACACGACCCATTTAACATGTTTAAACCCATTTCATACAAATGGTTTGAACAAATCTTTATATTTACTTTTAAGTCAATCAATATAACTTCATATATAATATAAGGATAACTATATGAAATCATTTACAATTACAATTGGATTCATGATAACATATTTTATTATCAATATCCAAAACAATATATATATATATATATAAACTAAGATTTTTATAAAATCAACTCACATATTAACAAAAAAAACCTCAAAAGTTTGAGATATTAATAGTCAAATACTAATATTAATATTACTTCCCAAAAATAAAGGCATTTAAAATATTTTTTTTAATTTGAGAATAAAATTTATTCATGTTATACGGATTAATTGTAGGTTTCATAGGTTAAATCGCAATTGACCTCTTTATTAATTGCATTTTATCGGGTCAATTCATTTTGACCTAAACTCATTCATATTAAACCTGTTAACGACGTATTTCGCACACCGGGTACAAGCCTCAGTTTACCTATGACACAGAGTAGACGAGGGGCTCGGGGTTGAAGGGTCACCTCTGATGCCTAAGTTAGTTTTTTGTTATTTTAAAGGAATTTCAATAAGAAAAAGTGCATAAGTCCCGAATTCTGACCTGTTGTCTGGCTTTTATACTGCTTGTCAAGTGAGCACTATGTATCTCGTGTCAGAGGCCTTGGGCTCGGGGTAGAGCACTTTTCTACCTAGGCCGTGGGCCCTCTTCTCCCTTACTTAATCTATGGGCCAACTGCACTACTAAACATAAGGGCCTCCAAGATAAACTTGGCCTAGCCCAAGAGAGATGTAAATATCCCTCCCAATTAGGCCTAACCTAATTGGGGATGTAAACATCTCTTATAGTTATTCCGTCAATTCCTACTATATTGTATGCGTACAGTGGGGATTGTCATTATTTTGTTTTCTTTTTTGTGTTTGGCAGCTTCTGACATCTAATGCGGGAGGCTGCTTGTCATGTGTGTCCGACCATTTTCCCATGTTGGAGGTTGCATTGGACGGCTTGATCCCACGTTCTCTTGTGCAGCGAAAATTGCAGGATCTGTCATTTCATTGTTTCATTCCCAATGACACATGTCACTTTCTTGTTTGGGCAGCCTGAATGCTGCAGTCGCCTACTTAAACCTAAGCCCTTTACTACTTTTACCTTCTTGCTCTCTCATATCTCTTGCTCCATTGTGACTCTCGTTTGCTCCTCTCTTCAGTTCTTCCCAGTCTTCTTCCTTTTGCTTAATTTCCAAACCCTTTCAAGGTGGCCCAAAAACACCTCACGTTCTGCTTCTCGGGCATCTCGCTCAACCCGTTCAAAGATATCTTCTAGGGTCCTTGGGGCTCTGGATCCCCTCGAGGTCTACGACAAGAATCAATACTTCGATGGGTATCTGATGGCAAACCCTGCACTACAAATTAATTTAAAACTTGCAATGGCAATGCAATCTCACCATGCCAAAATTCCCATCTCAGGATCAACAAATAATTTATTCAAATAAGCAAAAAGTGTCTGTTCCTTTACAACCTGATGCCTTAAATAAAATTGCTAACAAGTTGATCTTAGAATAATAAATAGAGTAAGAATAAAATTTCTTAACAAACTAAATTTCTAACTATTAAAATTAATGGATTAACGTCCTTATTGATAATCACTAATGGATTTAAAGCCTTATTTCCTTGTAGATAACTACGACCTAATAAGATAACTATGACTTGACAGACTCCCTCTAGTGCAGGACTCCGTCAAATTTTCCTCCCTAAAAAGAATTCGACTGCGGCAGATGTTGAGACTGATGGAGCTCTAAAATATCTGGGTTGAGACGTTGTACTTCTTCAGTTTGAAGCCAACAGCAGTCTGACAACGGTCTATCCTTCCATTTAATGAGAAATGTTTGGTACCCACCTTGCTTAGTTGACACTACTTGGTCGTCTAAAACGGCCTTAATATCCTTACGCTGCTTATGAGTCTTTGGTAAATGAGCTGTAGTAGTGCTCCCACGAAAAGAAGAATTATGTCCATGATAGGTTGTAAGATCCTCAACATTGAAAATGCGACTAAATTGCACCTCTGGTGGAAGCTCCAGAAGATAAGCATTGAAGCCCAAATGCTGTAACAGCTTAAGACCTCGTTTGTTTTCGCAGATGATATGAGATGAGTTGAGATAAAAGTTGAAAGTTGAAAGGGTCATAGGGCTGTAAGATCCTCAACATTGAATTTTTTATGTTATTTTGTAAGAGAATTTGAGAAAGTTGTAATGATTAGATGAGATGAGATGAGAATAGTTGTGAAAACAAACGAGGCCTAAACGACCTTGCTTTTCTTAAGTGTAATTTGACGAGTGTCCCCTATGGAAATATCTCATGTTAAACATCGATAAGTACAAAATCCCCAAGTTGGAATTCCGCCTGTCAACGATGGGTATTAGACTGTTGCTTGTAAGTTTCATTGTTACTGGTTATTTGACGACACACCTCCTTATGGACCTCCTGCATATGGTGATAAAAATCCTCGGTGCCTTCACTGATGCGTGGTGGCAAAGGTAAAGGAACCAAGTCGAGTGGGGTCCTTCATTTCATGTCGGCCACTACTTCAAATAAGGAACTACCTGTCCTACGGTTGATTGAATTGTTGTAGGCAAATTCTACATGGGAAAGTAGGAGATCCCAGGTAGTGTTATAATCAGCAACAAGACCACATAATAGGTTTTCGAGGCTGCGATTGACGGCTTCGATCTCTCCATCCCTTTGTGGGTGGAATGCACTTGAAAGCGTCTAGTTCTTGTCTTGGCCCACAACATCTTCCAAAAATAGCTGACAAAATTGATGTCCCGGTCAGAGACTATTGTCTTCGGTAAACCATGCAAGCACACCACTTCACTAAAAAATGCAGAGGCAACCCAGGAAGCGTCATATGTTCGGCAACAAGGAATAAAATGAGCCATTTTTTAAAAATGATCGACCAACACAAAGATTGAATCATGCCCCCGGATTGTTCGTGGGAGGCCTAACATGAAGTCCATGCTGATATCCTCCCACGGCTTCTCTGGTACAGGCATAGGTGTGTATAGTCCCGTATTTTGCTTGTGACCTTTGGATATTTGGCACACATGGCAGCTACGAATAATTCGGTGCACGTCACGTTTGGGACTAGGCCAAAAAAACTTATCTTCAACAAGATGGATGGTCTTGTCATGGCCAAAGTGTCTTTCAATCCCCCCTGCATGCAATTCTCAGATAACAAAATCCTGAATGTTGGTGTGGGGGTAAACACATTATTATTATTTTTTTTTTTGAAGTAAAGAAAACCACCTGCGAGTGCATAATCAGGGTGGGACATGGGTGGACCTAATGAAAGAGCACCATATATAGCTTTGAAAGACTTATCTCCTTTGTAATCATCTTTGATGGAGTTAAACCTTGAGGTGGTGACTGCCATCGTTGTGAGTAAGGAAGCCTTACGGCCAAGAAAATCGACAACTCAATTTTTGGCGCCAGATTTATGTTTTAGGATGAATGAGAACTGTTGTAAATAGACCTAGCGGGCATGCTTGGCACTCAAAATGCTTCTATGACTAAAGGTGGAGAAGAGGGTTGTGACCCATATAGAGAACAAATTCTTTGTGAATGAGATAGTGTTTCCAATGGCGCAAGGATTGGACGACTGTGTAGAACTTGAGATTGCAGCTAGAGTAGTGAAGCCAACCTTCGTTTAACTTCTCACTAAAGAACGCAATGGGGTGTCCTTGCTGACTAAGTAACCCTCCAATACCTGTGTGGGATGCATCATAAGCTACTTGAAACGGTTGCTCGAAATTGGGTAGCTGAAGGACGGTGGCTTCGGTGATGCGTCTTTTGATTTATTTTGAAAGCTTTATCGACTGCTAGAGACCACACGAAGGGGCCATTCTTAGTGCATTCCGTAATTGGGGTCGTGATGCTACTGAAGTTCTTGATGAAACGCATATAAAAAGAAGCGTGCCATGAAAGCCAAGTGTTTCATGTACATTTGTTGATGCTGGCCAAGCAAGAATGGCTTGCATTTTTATGGGTCAGCCAAGATGTCGCTGGTAGAGACTATAAACCCAAGGTAAAGTACAGAGTGTTGGGCAAAACTACACTTCTTGAGGTGTATGTAGAAGCTCTCAAAACGCAAAACTTGTTACATGCAATGGATTGGTGTTTGGTTTTGGATACACGACTACGGATGCTGAGTTCATGAAACCTGTTGGTCTATTCATCTACAGATGTGTTTCCTTGTCTCAACAACAATAATTCCTTGTACCACCTTTCTTCACAATCAATGGGTACATAGTCCAACTGTCAAAAAACGTGCCAATAAAGTCGAAACGGGAACCGTTGCCTGACATCGTTAAAATGACAAACAAACCACACAGGCATAGTCTAGAGCCCAAAACTTGACAAGTAGAAGAGCCGAGAGAGTAATAACCGCCCATATCAAGGGAAGAGGATCTCAACGACAGTGATTGTGAGAAAATATATAGCATGAAGGCAAAGGCAAAAAGGAATTCTCATTGGACTGGTTCGATAAGAATTGGCAGGATAACTGTTAGGGTTTCTCTCCCATCGGCCTGTATAGCAAGCCCACGAAGGATCACTGAGGAAGTAAGTGAAGGAGCCCGACCAAGCCCAGCCAAGCCCAACGACCCTCCTCTAAAAGGAGTATGTGGGCCTCTGCAAAATACTCGAGCCATGAGCAAACCCACCCACGAAGCAACCCACGCGTAGGGAAAGCATACGGTAGGAGCAGATAAGACTCGCCACCTTGACACCTCCCTGATGACATCCTACACTCGGGAACCTGCATAGGCAGGTGGGCAAGAAATATGGAGAACCCTTGATCTCCAAACAGTAGGCATCGAAAGCCTTAACAGGGAAAGTCCGCAGGATAAAGTGAGTCCAGGAGCCATGCCACATTAATGGCACCTCTCCCCAGACTCTATGCATGATTAATTTATCTGAATTAACTGACTGATCTTATTTAACTGATTGAACTGACTGGCCAACACACTTAACCATGTGTGGAAGGTTGTGCACAAGCCCCACGTCCCTCTACAGCAAAGGGAGCTGCTGATAGTATTCTGGCTTACTATGGTAGACCACGCTTGACTCCATAGCTTGCACATCCATCCTAAAACTGCATTGGTACCATGCATTTGAATGGCCATATAATTAACTGATCTGATCTTATCTTGCTCTTGAACATAAGATAGCTTACGTGTCTTATGCACATGAGATGCATGATATAATACATACATAATTATAATTTTTAGATCTGAACATGATACGGAATGATATGATCGTATGCTATGCTGGATGACATGTTTGCATATGACATGAGTGGTGCATAAATAATGGATGTCAACGAATTGGCTTGAATAATACTTATATATAAACTGAACTGTGATAATCCTAGTTTGTGATCAAATTACTTACCTTGCTGTGCATCTTCTTGAATCTCACTTCGTAACTCATCACCTATATCCAGTATTAACTATCACTAAATTTGTCTAGAAACAATATGTACTAATATCCTACTTAATTAAATTCATAATCTAGAAGACAGTCAAATAAATCTTTTGTTTAATACCATAAATTCATTGAATTCTTATATCCTAAATTATTTAACTACTAATAACATATTTTAATTTAGTAGGAAATTATATTGTATTTAAAAGTATAAGATATTAATGAAAACTGGTTTCATAAAACTCATTATATAATTAAACCATCTGGTATTTACTACTGAAATCTAGTAAATATTTAATATTTAATATTTAATAATATAAATAATTTCTAATATTTTCTATAAAACAAAGATTAATGGGTTAATATACTTATTTAATTAAACTAAGCCTAATTTAAAATATGAAGTCCAATCCAATTTAAAAACAACTAGTTAATCATTGTAACAATTAAGACTTAAGCCCGTCGATAAAAGCCCACGTAAAACTAGTAAGTCCAAAAACAATTCAATTCATTTCTTAAACACTAAGGGGTGTATATGTAATAATCTCAAAATAAACATTCATATTATATAATATAGGAGAGCTAGAAGTCAAACAGTCCTCAGGAGTACTTTACGAACTAGACTTTACGAAAGTAAGAAGAACCTACTACACTTCGCCAACTAGAAATAAGTAGGAAAAATAATAATAACGTTGTGCAGGAGTTTTAGAACTCACCGAAAGAGATGGCAACGCGTGACCGCGGGATGGTGGACTTGGGGTGACGGAAAGAAATCGGCAACAAATTTCTATACGAGGTGATGGGTCCTGAGAGATTTTTTTGTTATTAGTAGTGGAGAGAGATACAGAAGATCAATTGAAGAGAGAGATCGAGCAAGGCTTACCCACAGAAAAATGAAGTGCAGTGGTAGTGGCCAGCAGGTAAGGAGCATTGAGGGAGGCCTCTGTTTTTTGGTGAAAAAAAAGTCGAGAGAGGAAAAAACTCAATTTCTGCTGTGCCCGCTGAGAAACAAAGGAGTAGATAGCGAGAGATCTGAACGTCTTGTGGGAGTGGTTGTTGAGGCTTTTCTGTGATTGAAACTACAGACGGGGGAAGGAATAAATAAAGAAACCGCCTTGAACATGTACCATTCAAAGTGCTTTGGGAAGTTTGCTGGAGGAAGACTCGGTCTGATCACCAAATAGAGGGATAATGAAGGGGGTGATGTGAAATGTAGAGAGGTTTAATTGAAATGGGTTTCGGTGCAGAAAAAACTGATCAAGAAAATCTGGTAAATCATTAGAGCACTCTCAATGGTTTATGTATCTTATCATTTAAGATACATCACCAAAATTTACTTTTTCTATTTTACATACTGACTTTTACAATATACCATACATCAACTTATCTATTTTTTCTTTATATCATTTAAATATTCTTTTTTTTAATATTTTTTAATTCATTTCAAATGAAACTCATAACACCAAACAACTATCAAATGAGAGAGAAAGTAATTAAAAATATTTTAGATGATAAATAGTATATTCTACATATAGAGAAATTGGCAAAACTATGTTGGGGCAGGGGGTGGCCACCCCAAAGTTTGGAAAAGAAAATATATGTTAATTTTTTATGGTTTAATATAATTATATTAATCTCATATTGTGTTGGCTGCCTTTCTAAAAAATTATCTTGACCTCCTCTACAAAATTATTTTGATCTTATAGATTATTTTAACCTAAAAATAGAACAAAAAATATTTTATTTCAATTTTAACTTTGCTCAGCCCCTACAACACATTCCTGGTTCTGCCACTGTATAGAGAATTACTATTGCAAAATGTAAAATAAAAAAGAAGATACAAAACTCATTGGAAGCTACTTTTGACCAATTTTCTTTATATTATACAAAAAATTGTATTTTACAAGAGCCATTGGGAGTGCTCTTAGAGATTTAGTCAAATTTACATCTGATAAAACTTAATACAAATTTTAAGAATAATAATAATAATAATAGAATATCTATAGTTATATAAATAAAAAAATACATAAAACTTATCTTATGGGCTAATCTTAAGATCGGGTTGTTACAAAAAGTAATTGGGACACAAGCTGGGCTATACTAAGAATGTACATCCCATGCATTTTTCATGTAACCTAGTGTGTAACCTTATCGTCAGTATTTATTTATAAGTAATGCTACATATTATATTCTTATTTTATTTTTTAACACTTTATAAATGTGATACTTTCCTGTACCTTTAGATCATCTCATAATTTTTTACCAAAAGTATTCAAATATTTATGCACAATCTACCTTATTGTACATAGTGAGATAAGATAGGATGATAATCCATACATAATTTTTCTTATTTGATATTTCTGCATTGTGTATCTATAATAAGAAAAAGATATTTATTAGGATTCCACCCATGGCGTTGTCTTTTGCATTTAATTCAATGCCGTCTTGGTTAGAAAATAAAAAAGGTAGGGACCAACTTATCACCAAATACCTTGGCATTCTATCTAGAGACAAAAGGATGTGTGGGATCTCACAAATTGACATGTTACTACAAATTTATTTATTTATCTTCATTTTTCCTTTTCTTAATTTTTCTTCACGCCAAAGGCAACAAATCTGCATCCTCTGCATTTTCGGGTTTCTTGTCCCCATTAAACAGCTGATGTCATTGGCTAGAACTAGCCGCAATAAACAATTGACTTCGTGGCCATGCTCGTCCCCGATGTCGTGGCTGCCAGTTCTCATCCCTCACCAATAGGCATACCTCGCTCACTCACATCTCTCTTTCGCAGTCTCACTTTGTCCTATCATCGAAAAGGTGAAGAAAATGCCTCTACCCGACTACCATTAATCCAAACTTGATATTATTCTTTTCTTTCAATCCAAAAAAAGCCATAAAAGTTAAATAAATTATGTCAAGAGCGTGTTTCACACCACCAGCCGACGACCTGCAAAGAACAACCCTAGGCACTTGTTGCCTAGGGGAAACTCCGATGCCTAAGTTAGAGAAATATTCTCAATATATAATATCTCAATAACACTTAGGAGAGTATTTGTAACCTTTTTGTACCATTTATAGAGATGCACAGGGGCGTGTCTAGGAAGCTGGTAGCCATCCATTCCCTACATTCATCTCTAATTATCCCTTAACATAGGAACTGTTCTCTAGCGGGAGTCTTGTTTTGATCCTTGTAGTGGCTTCTGGGTGTAGTGCTATAATCTCTAGAGGCTCATTTGCTTCAGCCTGCTTGAGGTTGTCATCATCCCTCGCTTCTACGTTCTCGTCATCTTCGTCCAAAGGTGGAGGTGACAGTTGTTTGCCCCCACTTTCCATCGTACACACAGCAAGCACCCCTACTTTTAGGTCTTGTTCGTAGCACTCCTACTCCAGGATCTGTTCACCATAGACTTTGCCGAAACCTGCTTCGGTTGGAAACTTCGTTTTCAGATGGTAAGTGGAAGTGACTACCTTCAAATCACTGAGGGTCGGCTTTCCTAATATGGCATTATAGGATGATGGGGCTTTAACCACCAAGAAGTCTGTCATCGGGGTGGTTATGTGGTCGCCTTGGTCAACTATAACTGGCAACGTAATGGCGCCCACAGGTTGGACAACTTCTCCCAATAACCCCTTCAGCGGAGATGGTGATGGGCGTAACTTGTCAGAGCTAATGCCCATTCTGGTGAAGGCATTCCAAAATAAGATGTTGACTGAACTTCCACTATCTATCAAAATTCGTTTGGTCGTGTAGTTGGCTACCAAAAAAGTGACGACTAGGGCGTAATCGTGGGGGTATAGAATCCCTTTGAAGTCCTCGTCTCCAAATAAGATGGTTGGGGTTGCATTTCACCTGGGATGCTTGGGGGATTTGTTTTCCATGTATACTTCCTGGTATCTTGCTCTCCTGGCATAAGTCTTTCTACTGGCTGTTGTTACACCCCCACCAGCGAAACCTCTTGCTATGGTAGGGATTTCACCGAGGGGTGTTTGCTCTTAACCTTATGGTTGTCGGGGGGTATTTTGTCTTTGTTCCTCTTCCGCCCTCTAGCGTTTGGGGCTTCTGTTTTTCCTACTTTCGTGATTACGATCCTCCTCCTTCTCCATCTTGAGATAGTCGGTGAGCATTCTTTTGAGCTCCCCACTTCCTTCAGGTTGGCGACCCTCTTATTTAATGTAGCACAATCTTCCGTTCAGTGAGTACCTGACTGGTGGTACTTATAGTACCGGTGCCCTCTTACCGAGGGATCTTCCTCCTCTCTTATTGTCTTATTTTTTTCTTGCATGCGCATGTTATTGTGAATGAGACGGCGCCCTTATTCTCGTTGATTGGAATACCTTTCTCGCATTTCATCCTGATGATCTTACCCCATTTTCTTGTCTTTGGAACTATTCTGGTTTTTGGCTTCCAACTTAACATTCTGCTTGATGGTCAACAGGTAGGTGGCCTGTCTGCGACTCCTTCTGCCCGCCATGCATTGCGTAAGGAACTGTTTGGCCAGCTCCTCAAAGCTACTGATGGATCATGGGTGTACTTCTTCTTTTCTAGATCTTCCATATTCACACCTCCCGAACTGCGTGCATCTCCCTCTACCTGCCTGTTCTGGATAGGAGGTACGGTGGCGTTTTGCCACTTCAATTCTTCCTTATCCTTTTGTAACTGCTCCACTACAGTCACAGCCTCTCTCAGCTTCTGTTCAGCCTCTGCCAGCCTCGCTTCTATCTCCGCTGCATTCATCTCTTGATCACGAGTTGCTTGAGATCGCATAGTAGTTAGCATGTGAAAACCACATTGAAGTTTGCAAAGATCCCACAGACGGCACCACTATAAAGGAAGTATTTCACACCACCAGCCACTCGAATGACCTACAAAAAGCAACCCGACTACACTTGTTGCCCAGGGTAAACTCCGATGCCTAAGTCAGGGAAGTAGTCTCAATATATAATATCTCAATAACACTTCGAAGAGTATTTGTTACCTTCGTGTGCCATTTTTAAAGATGCACAGGGGCGTGTCCGAGAAGTCGATAACCATTCATTCCCTTCATTCATCTCTAATTATCCCTTAACAATGGAGGAGGAGATAATTGCTCTAATTTCTAAAGGTTATCCATCTCAGGACAACTGCCTTCATCTTGGGGCATTATCACCTTGCGAATGATGTTGCCCTCCTTGTTGATATTATGCTCTCATGGGCCCTTGAGCCGAGGGCCTTGTAGGTTAGAATAGCAAGCTGGGCCTGCTTTTGGGCCTAGTAGCAAGATGACCCAAATATCCCATCCACATTAGAAGCTGTGGAGCATACCAACACGTATCTGAAGAGTGCTGGAGTCCTTTGTTATTTTCAGTAATATCAGCCACAATAGAAAACATACAAAAGAACAAGAATCTAAGACCATTGCATACAACTCGAAAAGGACGTGACGATTATTTTTTGGGTATGTACAAAACAAACAAGGATCAAATTTAGTCAACTAATTTACCTTGTCATCTCTAACCCATTATTTGCTTCTGTTGTTTCTTTTTTTTTTAGATAAAAATTTCTCTAATCCATCTGCCCTAATGTATAACACACCTCAAGTGTTTGGCAAAGTTACACAAAGGAAAGCTCACTTCGAGAGGAGCATATTATTAACGCCTAAAATCAACACAACAAGTCAGAATGGGAGAAAGAGTCATTGTCGGCACGCTATGACGTTATGGACCTAGATCGGTGTGGTGTGGAGCCCCCGACAGTGATTCGGTGTGGCCTTACGGTGCAAAGTGTACATCCATGACATTGAAAGGAAAATAAGTGCAGAGAAAATAAATTAAGTGAGACACACAGATTTACGTAGTTTGACATTGGGTCTATATCCACGAGGCTTTGTGGAGGGGAGAGTTCACTATAATATGCTTATTTTACAGTAATGAGACTCTAACAGAAGTGGCTAGGGGTGGCGTGTACCTACTTGTTAGCCACCTTAGATGATCAGTAGCACGTGACTACCAGAAGGCGTGTAGGAGAAGCTATAGCCACCATCTCCTAGGAAAAGGAAGGTGGGCGCCGTCGGGACAGGCCGAGGGGATGGAAACGCCTCAAGTCCCTAGAAAGTAGCTGCTAGAAAACGTGAGGGAGAGGCAACCGTGACATACTCTGAGTAAAGAAAGATGGGCGCAGTTGTAGCTGACTAAGAAGTAACCGAAATAATGGTCGTGAAGCAGTAGCTGTGGGGATGCGTGTTGAAAGAGCAACCATGGTTCACTCTGCGAAGAGAGAGAGAGAAAGAAAGAGAGAGAGAGAGAGATGGGACACGTCGGTCCTAGATAAGAGAGCGCCAAGTCGTGAGTCAGAGCTCAACACCGCATTAATCATTTCTTTCAAGGTACCACGCCTCATAACTGATTCATGTGCTCAAAGCATGGGGCACGATGGGATAGCACCTTGGGAATGGAAGCAAAGGACACCTCAAACCTAGTATAAAAGTCAACCCAAGATTTATTCAAACTCACAGAATTTGAGGAAAAAGAAAACACTTCCTAGAAAGAAAACTAACTTAAACATCAGAGGATCTCCTGACCACCCCCTCAGCTCCTTTCTATATTTGTATGTTTGCAGGTCCTTTGATCCACCCCCAGCTAGAGGTGTAAAAATTAACCAGAAAATTGGCCCGGACCGGCCTGAACCTGTGGAACCGATCGGGTGTTGGACCAATCAGGTTCGAGACCCGTTCCCTTGGTTCTAAAACTAGCCAGTATAAGTTTGATTCCTGTTCTATGCTTTTTAGGACTGGATCGGATCGGTTTACTATATTATATATTTTAAATTAATTTTTTTAATATTATATATAATATTTTTTATATTATATATAATTTTAATATATAATATATATAATAATATAAATTATAATTATATATAAGATAATGTTATCATAATTTATAACATAAGATTTTAAATTTAAACATAAAAATTTATTTGATCATATACTTTAAGCATAAAATATATAAATTAATAACATTTTATGGCCTAATAAATTCTCAATATATTCTTGTGATAAATATATAATACATTAGTATATTAATTACATTTTACTTTAATTAATTAGTATATATTAATATATTAATTATATTTTATATCTTAATATTAATATTATTAAAATCAAAAAATTAGATCGAACTAAATCGAAATCAATAAAATTAAACCAAAATCAATAAAATTGAAAGTATAGGACATTAAGATAACTAGTGTCTAATCTATTTTAAAAAATAGAAAATTGATCCATATCGATTCCATCATAAATATTATTAGAAACGGACATGACACACCTTAAGTCCGAGGAAATGTCCTGGTATATATATACGATACACGTCCAAGTCAATGTCAATTCCCACCGAGGTCACTCATTCTGGTTCCCTGTCTCTTTCTCACCACATCGACGAGCGTGCACACAACAATTAATATTGGTAGTCTTTAGAGAACGGATTTTAAGAAGAAATTAAGAAGGCAAGGAGCTGAGAGGGTTGAGACTGAGACAATAAAGAAGCCCACGCGCAGTCGTCTGAAGTCAGTTAAGCAGCGAGTTCAGGTCAGAGACGCCGGGCTCGCCGATGAACAAATTCTCTCATCTGGTGCCAGACGACCATCTATTTGGTTTCTGCGTCTACACCAAAAACAAAAGAAAAAGAAAAAGAAAAAGAAAAAGAAAAGACCGACTTTTCTTTGTGAATTTTTGAGTTTAGCTTTTGGGTGGGCCGGTTATATTTCATCGGTGGGCCACTGGAAGTGAGAAGTGACGTTAGTGGCCTATGTTATAATTACCTTACTCAAACAGAAAATGTTTCTCCAAAAGAATGGAGTCTCCTCATTCTCCGTGAAAATACCTTCGTGGGTGCGGTCGACACACCCCAAAGTCCCCACTTTTTTTAATCTTTGTGATCTGCAGTAGCAGTGGAACAAAACAGAACTTGGCCGGTCTGTTACCGTCTTGTTATGGCCCCTCTGATGTTATGTCACTGACTTATTTGTCTGGATACTGATAGTAACTCAACTATTTTAAAATATTATTATTATTATTTTTATTTTATTATTATTTTATTATTTTATTATTATTTTTTATTTATTTTTTCTATTATTAATTACTTTTCACCTACATTTTACTACTATTTAATATTCTATTATTAATTTTTCACTACTATTTACAAACATTTTAAAACACTTTTACTATCCAAACCAGATCTTAATTTGCTTTTGTCCTTGTCACGGTATAACGTTGTTGACGTCTATCACCCGAATTCTAATGAGCCATCATCTGTTGCCCATCAACCACACCAATAATTCTAAATTGTGTTTGATTTGCTAACATGATTCGGAACCCCGTTCGGAAGACGCAGAATGTGGAGGGAAGGCGTAACTGTAATCATGGTGATAGTGGAGTGCTTGAATGTGGGCTTGAACACTGTTAACAAAGCCGCTATGACGAGAGGGATGAGTGAATCCGTCTTTGTTACGTACTCCAGTTCCCTCGCCTTTCTTCTCCCATCTTCCTTCCTATTTTACAGGTTATTATTCTACTCTGCTCCAGCAATTAACCATGCTTACTTTTGTAGCGCCTCTTCTCTTGAATTTAATTCTCGTTTGTTTTTAAAGATGAGATGAGATGAGATGAGATTTTTTGAGATATCTGTAAATAGTAGTGAGATATGTTGAGTGTAAATAAGATAAAATGAGATGAGATGAGATATGTGTTTGTTTATAGAGATGGGATTAATTTAACTTTTTTAAAAATATTTATTTTGGTGGGACCTACAACTAATTATTTAATTTTTTTTTTCTTTTTTATTTCTTGCCTTGCAGTTACAAACTTACATGTCTATTTTTTCATTTTTAAAAATAAAAATTATGCTAAAATATTCTAAAAATATAATCCCTTTATTTTTATTTCTCTGGTTTTTTCTTTTTCATTTTCCCGTTGTTTCTTGTCTCTCTCTCTCTATCACACACAAACACACATTCTTCATTGTCTGTTGGAACCAAACAGTTTGGTCTATCTCTCTCTCTCACAAACTCACTCTCTCTAAAGTCTACACTCTGGTTCTTAATCAAAGTGAAAATATCTCCAGAACATGAGCAGTAGCAGTAGCAGAAGTAGAAGGGTGTGGTTATGAATCCCAACTCCACTGAAGCAGCAGCAGCATCAGCTGCACTACCTCCGCAGCCACACCAACCTCTTGCAGACCCTCCACATCCTGCGACCGCCACCCTGACTAGCATTTTACAGGCTTCTGCCCCTCATGCCTCTACGAGCGTCTCACCATCCTCGATCCCAATTCTTCTTCTTCCGCATCTTCCTCTCACAGACCCCCCACCTCCTCCATCGCCGCCGCCCTTAAAGCCATCTTCAAACCCTCCAGCGACTGCGGCGGACCCTCTTCTTCTGCCAACCGTTACAGGAACGGAACTACCACCGGTGCTTCTTCTTCGTTCTTTCCCGAGCTTTGGCGAACGAAGTCCTTCTCAACCTCCAAGAACGAAGGTTTTCGAGCCCTAGAGAAGTCCTGTGATGTCAAGGTCTAGAATACCCTCTGGTCTCTCTTCACTCTCGATGGCGAGCGCAACCCTTGGAGCTTACAAGAGGAGACAGACGCTGCAAGATTCACGAAATCAATCAACGACTCAACAGTGTTGAGATGAGAGAGAGACCGACTGAGATGAAAACCTGGGAATAATATTTGCGTTTGTTTTGGGAACTATCTGTCTGTACGAAACTGTTTTCAAAGTTTTCAAAAGTTTTCGGTTTATCCCCCAAAACAAACGAGCCTAAATCTTAATCACTTATAGAAAAAGGTCTCTTCCTCCACTCACATGGAGCATACTCGGCGGAATGTTTGTTACTTCCATGATTAGGTACCCCTCCAGTTAAATATGTCATGGTATTTGTTTGTCAACTAATTACCCAGATATTTGCGTATTTGTTTCTCAATTAAATCTTCTCTCTTTCCCATACATGCAGTTGTGGTGTACAGATACTTAAGCTTTGGGGATAGGTTACAGCTCTCCTACTGTGGCCTCAGTAGCGTCTGATCTAATCCCAGCCTTTACTTTTTTTCTGGCCATCATCGCCGGGTGAGCTTCTTAATGAAGTCCCTTGTCTTCAATACTTTGCACTTCGTTTTGGTTTTGTTTTGTTTCTATTTCCTTTCATTCTTCTATTTAAAAATGGCTATTGGCCGGTAAGCCGTACTTGAAAAAAAAGGGGCTCTTTTAGGTTTGAAAAACTGGACTTGAGAGTTAAAAGCAGTCGCGCCAGGTGCATTGGCACCATTGCATCAATCACAGGGGCTTTGACTGTCACTCTATACAAAGGCCTACCAATTACGGTTGCCTCAATACCCAAGAGAGTGGAGGTCGGCCAACATTTTTCAACTATGCAATCAAACTGGCTCCTTGGGGGCTTTCTCCTGGCGTCTGGAAGCTTTTTACTTGCACTTGAGTTCAATATACAGGTAATAATACATGGGAAATTCTTCATTGACTGTTAATAGCATCATCTATCTCCGAATTTGAACCTGTTTTGATGTGAAGACAAGGATTCTTAGGGAGTACCCTGCAGAGCTGATTGTGGCACTAATCCGCTGCATTTTTGTGGCCATCGTATCTGCCATCATCTCATTAATTGCAGAGAAAGACCCAAATGCTTGGAAATTGAGCCTCAATATGGAGTTGATCGCTATAGGATACTCGGTATGCGAACCCATTCAAACGCAAAGATCTCTCTTCGTTCCCTTCCAAGTTAAAATTATTTAATATGGTAGCTAATTAATTACCACACGACTCAATCTCCAGGCACTGTTTGCAATTACAATCCGAGGAAATGTTGTTCTATGGGCATGTCGTGAGAAAGGGCCTGTGTATGTAGCCATTTTTTAGCCCCTTGATATATTCATTGCGGTTGTCACGGGGGTTACTTTTCTTGGGGATACTCTTTATCTTGGAAGGTATATGTGCTAACTCCTCTGTATCTCAATGATATGGCCAGATTCTCTCATTTTACTTAATTCTCAGCATATATGAAGTGAAATGCTCTTTTGGTATCTTGCTTTTTTGATCACGATGGAGTAGTATTCATGCATTACAGATTCTCTCATTTTCTTCGTTTTTTCAATAAAAGGAATTAACACTTATTGTGGCCAACTACTTGATGCTTATGTACATGCAGTGTGATTGGAGCGGCAATAATAGTTCCTGGGTTTTATGCTGTGATATGGGGGCAAGCTCATCAAGAGAAAAAACCGGTTGAAGATCCTCCAAATAGTAGCCGTGACTCATCTTCTCCTAGTCGTGTTCCTCTTTTGCAGAATAAAAGCAATGAAGTATAGATTTCTTTCAAAAAGATGATCGAAGCTAGCTCATTTAAAGCCTTCCTCAACGTATTTGTTGCTGAAAATTGTAATTGATTAGCCATAAACACGCGTTATGTGCAAGAACAACTAAAATTATTAAATGTAAATATTTTATGTAACAATAAATAAAACCTTTAATTAAAAAGTATAAATATTAGCAGTTTGTTTTAAAAATTTTGGTTAATCAACATGATATTGCCTCGTTTGTTTTCAGATATGAGATGACATGACATGAGATTAAAGTTAAAAAGTTAAATAAAATATTGTTAGAATATATTTTTTAATATTATATTTATTTTAGGGTTTGAAAAAGTTGAATTGTTTATTTTATTTTACAGAAGAATTTAAAAAAGTTGTAATGATTGGATGAGAGGTTTTCAAAATTTTTAAAATTTTAAATTTTAGTCTTGAAAACAAACAAGACTTATCTACTTAGATTATGTCTTTGTACGTGTGTTAGCAACGAGAAACCACTCAAGCTGTCTTGTTCAAGTGAAAAGAGGGATCACAAACTATTTAAAAGAACATAGAACTACCGGTTAACAAAGTTGAAAGACTACTAACTTTAAAAATATTGATTCATAATCTTAGTTTTAAAATAAATAATTACTATTTTGGTGATATATTATTTAGTTGTAACTTAAATAACAAATGGGGTAGTGACTTTATAACACTAATTAGTCAGACGCCCGCTTTATATGTGGGAAAAAGTTCTTGAATTCGATTTTGGAAAAGGAAAAAAGAAAAATATCCTGATTTTTTTGTGGTAACTACAATTAGAGTGGCAGTCGAAAGGGTCTTTTGAAAATTAAAAATTGAAGGGTCTTTTGAAAATTAAAAATTGAAGGGTCTTTTTATTTGACTTTAATGAGTTTGAATTCAAAAAATAATTATATTTTTATTGAGAAGTGTAAAGTTATAAAATAGTTATATCTATATATTTTTCTATTTTATAAAGATATATTTTGCTTATCCATGTGGCCACCAAATGGTAAATTATTTTGTCAAGCATGGAGCCTACACTAGACTCTTGAGGGCTTTCTTAATCAAAACATAAAGGCGACAACTACAGAAAGATCAAACGAAACAATTTTTCTTGAAGACAGGTTTTGTAATTAGAATGTCAAAATTATCGCATACATAGAATTAATTAGGGGTGACAATTCGTATTCGCAGTTCGTATTCTTGTTGTGTCAAGTTATGAGTATTAGACTATACAAGTCAACCTCGATCCCAACCCATTTAATTAAACAGGTCAGACTCTAAAATCCTAACACGGCCCATATAAATAATGGGTGACACGACACGACCTGCTTAACCTGTTTAATAATTCTGGACATGACCCATTTAACATGTTTAAACCTATTTCATACAAATGGATTGAGCTAATCTTTATATTTATTTTTAAGTCAATTAATATAACTTCATATATAATATAAGGATAACTATATGAAATCATTCATAATTACAATTGGATTCATGATAAAATATTTTATTATCAATATCAAAAACAATATATATTAACTAATATTTTTATAAATTCAAATCACATATTAACAAAAAAACCTCAAAAGTTTGAGATATTAATAGTCAAATACTAATATTAATATTACTTCCCAAAAAAAAAAGGCATTTAAATTTTTTTTTTTTAAATTTGAGTATAAAATTTATTCATGTTATACGGATCGATCGTAGGTTTCACAGGTTGAAGGGTCACCTCCGATGCCTAAGTTAGTTTTTTGTTATTTTAAAGGAATTTTAGTAAGAAAAAGTGCATAAGTCCCGAATTCTAACCTATTGTTTGGCTTTTATACTGCTTGTCAAGTGAGCACTATGTATCTTGTGTCAGAGGCCCTGGTATCCCGTACGGGATACTATGTTGTCAACTTTAATGAGGTGTGACCTCCCCGGGCCATGCCTTAGTGACAAGTGGGTGGGTGTGGCCACTTTTCGTGTGCTCTATCAGTGACAGGAGATTTTGCCATAATCTCCATCCATGTCCCGTATCCGATCGTTAAATGCGGCATGGCCCTGGCATTATGTGCTTTTGCAAAGTAGTGTCAGTGTAGGTGGTGTCCTACCTTTCCATGTCAATTAGCTTTCTGCCCAGGCCGTGGGCCCTCTTCTCCCTTACGTAATCTATGGGCCGACTGCACTACTAAACACAAGGGCCTCCAAGATAAACTTGGCCTAGCCCAAGAGGGATGTAAATATCCCTCCCAATTAGGCCCAACCTAATTGGGGATGTAAACATCTTTTATAGTTATCCCATCAATTCCTAATATATTGTATGCATATAGTGAGGATTGTCATTATTTCGTTTTCTTTTTTGTGTCTGGCAGCTTATGACATCTAATGCGAGGGGCTGCTTGTCATGTGTGTTTGTCCATTTTCCCATGTTGGAGGTTGCGTCGGATGGCTTGATCCCACGTTCTCTCGTGCAACGAAAATCGCGGGATCTGTCATTTCGTTGTTTCATTCCCGATGACACATGTCACTTTCTCGTTTGGGAAGCCCGAATGCCGCAGTCACCTATTTAAATCTAAGCCCTTTACTACTTTTACCTTCTTGCTCTCTCATATCTCTTGCTCCCATTGTGATTCTCTTCTTCATTTTGGTTAATTTCCAAACCCTTTCAAGGTGGCCCAAAAATACCTTACGTTCTGCTTCTCGGGCGTCTTGCTTAACCCATTCAGAGGTATGTTCTAGGGTCCCTGGGGTTCTGGATCCCTTCGAGGTCTACGATGAGTCTCAATACTTCAATGGGTATCTGATGGCAGACCCTGCACTACAAATTGATGTAAAACTTGAATTGGCAATGCAATCTCACCATGCCAAAATTCCCATCTCACGATCAACAAATAATTTATTCAAATAAGCAAAAAGTGTCTGTTCCTTTACAACCCGATGCCTTAAATAAAATTGCTAACAAGTTGATCTTAGAATAATAAATAGAGTAAGAATAAAATTTCTTAACAAAATAAATTTCTAACTATTAAAATTAATGGATTAACATCCTTATTGATAATCACTAATGGATTAAAAGCCTTATTTCCTTGTAGATAACTACGACCTAATAAGATAACTACGACTTGACAGACTCCCTCTAGTGCAGGACTTCATCCATTTTTCCTCCCTAAAAAGAATTCGACTGCGGCAGATGTTGAGATTGATGGAGCTCTAAACTATCTGGGTTGAAACGTTGTACTTCTTTAGTTTGAAACCAACAGCAGTCTGACAATGGTCTATCCTTCCATTTAATGAGAAATGTTTGGTACCCACCTTGCTGAGTTGACACTACTTGGTCATCTAAAATGGCCTTAATGTCCTTACGCTGCTTATGAGTCTTTGGTAAATGAGCTGTAGTAGTGCTCCCACGAAAAGAAGGATTATGTCCATGATAGGTTGTAGGATCCTCAACATTGAAAATGGGACTAAATTGCACCTCTGGTGGAAGCTCCAGAAGATAAGCATTGAAGCCCAAATGACGTAACACCTTAAGACCTCGTTTGTTTTCGTAGATGATATGAGATGAGTTGAGATAAAAGTTGAAAGTTGAAAGGGTCATAGGACTGTAAGATCCTCAACATTGAATTGTTTATTTCATTTTGTAAGAGAATTTGAAAAAGTTATAATGATTAGATGAGATGAGATGAGAATGGTTGTGATAACAAACGAGGCCTAAACAACCTTGCTTTTCTTGAGTGTAATTTCATGAGTGTACCCTGTGGAAATATCTCATGTAGAACGTCGGTAAGCACAAAATCCCCAAGTTGGAATTCCGCCTGTCAACAATGGGTATTAGACTGTTGCTTGTAAGTTTCATTGTTACTGGTTATTTGACGACGCACCTCCTTATGGACCTCCTGCATATGGTGATAAAAATCATCGGTGCCTTCACTGATGCGCGGTGGCATAGGTAAAGGAACCAAGTTGAGTGGGGTCCTTGATTTCATGTCAGTCACTACTTCGAATAAGGAACTACCTGTCCTGCGGTTGATTGAATTGTTGTAGGCAAATTCTACATGGGAAAGTAAGAGATCCCAGGTAATGTTATAATCAGCAACAAGACCACATAATAGGTTTCTGAGGCTGCGATTGACGACTTCTGTCTCTCCATCCCTTTGTGGATGGAATGCACTTGAAAGTGTTTGGTTCTTGTCTTGGTCCACAACATCTTCCAAAAATAGTTGACAAAATTGATGTCCCGGTCAGAGACTATTGTCTTCGGTAAACCATGCAGGCACACCACTTCACTAAAAAATGCAGAGGCAACCCAGGAAGCGTCATATGTTCGGCAACAAAGAATAAAATGAGCCATTTTTTAAAAATGATCGACCAACACAAAGATTGAATCATGCCCCCGGATTGTTCGTGGGAGGCCTAACATGAAGTCCATGCTGATATCCTCCCACAGCTTTTCTGGTACAGGCATAGGTGTGTATAGTCCTGTATTTTGCTTGTGACCTTTGGATATTTGGCACACATGGCAGCTACGAATAATTCGGTGCACGTCACGTTTGAGACTAGGCCAAAAAAACTTATCTTCAACAAGATGGATGGTCTTGTCATGGCCAAAGTGTCTTTCAATCCCCCCTGCATGCAATTCTCAGATAACAAAATCCTGAATGTTGGTGTGGGGGTAAACACATTATTTTTTTTTTTTTTGAAGTAAAGAAAACCACCTGCGAGTGCATAATCAGGGTGGGACATGGGTGGACCTAATGAAAGAGCACCATATATAGCTTTGAAAGACTTATCTCCTTTGTAATCATCTTTGATGGAGTTAAACCTTGAGGTGGTGACTGCCATCGTAGTGAGTAAGGAAGCCTTACGGCCAAGAAAATCGACAACTCAATTTTTGGCGCCAGATTTATGTTTTAGGATGAATGAGAACTGTTGTAAATAGACCTAGCAGGCATGCTTGGCACTCAAAATGCTTCTATGACTAAAGGTGGAGAAGAGGGTTGTGACCCATATAGAGAACAAATTCTTTGTGAATGAGATAGTGTTTCCAATGGCGCAAGGATTGGACGACTGTGTAGAACTTGAGATTGCAGCTAGAGTAGTGAAGCCAACCTTCGTTTAACTTCTCACTAAAGAACGCAATGGGGTGTCCTTGCTGACTAAGTACCCCTCCAATACCTGTGTGGGATGCATCATAAGCTACTTCAAACGGTTGCTCGAAATTGGGTAGCCGAAGGATGGTGGCTTCGGTGATGCGTCTTTTGATTTATTTTGAAAGCTTTATCGGCTGCTAGAGACCACACGAAGGGGCCATTCTTAGTGCATTCCGTAATTGGGGTCGTGATGCTACTGAAGTTCTTGATGAAACGCATATAAAAAGAAGCGTGCCATGAAAGCCAAGTGTTTCATGTACATTTGTTGATGCTGGCCAATCAAGAATGGCTTGCATTTTTATGGGTCAGCCAAGATGTCGCTGGTAGAGACTATAAACCCAAGGTAAAGTACAGAGTGTTGGGCAAAACTACACTTCTTGAGGTGTATGTAGAAGCTCTCAAAACGCAAAACTTGTTACATGCAATGGATTGGTGTTTGGTTTTGGATACACGACTACGGATGCTGAGTTCATGAAACCTGTTGGTCTATTCATCTACAGATGTGTTTCCTTGTCTCAGCAACAATAATTCCTTGTACCACCTTTCTTCACAATCAATGGGTACAAAGTCCAACCGTAAAAAAATGTGCCAATAAAGTCGAAACGGGAACCGTTGCCTGACATTGTTAAAATGACAAACAAACCACACAGGCATAGTCTAGAGCCCAAAACCTGACAAGTAGAAGAGCCGAGAGAGTAATAACCGCCCATATCAAGGGAAGAGGATCTCAACGACAGCTATTGTGAGAAAATATATAGCATGAAGGCAAAGGCAAAAAGGAATTCTCATTGGACTGGTTCGATAAGAATTGGCGGGATAACTGTTAGGGTTTCTCTCCCATCGGCCTGTATAGCAAGCCCACGAAGGACCACTGAGGAAGTAAGTGAAGAAGCCCGACCAAGCCCAGCCAAGCCCAATGACCCTCCTCTAAAAGGAGTCTGTGGGCCTCTGCAAAATACTCGAGCCATGAGCAAACCCACCCACGAAGCAACCCACGCGTAGGGAAAGCATACGGTAGGAGCAGATAAGACTCGCCACCTTGACACCTCCCTGATGACATCCTACACTCGGGAACCTGCATAGGCAGGTGGGCAAGAAATATGGAGAACCCTTGATCTCCAAATAGTAGGCATCGAAGGCCTTAACAGGGAAAGTCCGCAGGATAAAGTGAGTTCGGGAGCCATGCCGCATTAATGGCACCTCTCCCCAGACTCTACGCAGCATTAACGACGCCACCCAGGAGTCACGCTGCATCAAAGGATTCTGACTAAGCAAACAGTTGAGTGACATGGACTCGTCAAAGCCAGGTGTGAGTTGTTCCCACCCGAAAACCTAGTATAAAAGTTGACCCTAGGTTCGAAGAAATCTCTCTGATTTCCCTAAGCTCACACACAAATTATTAAGGAGATATACTGACTTTAGCATCAGAGGCTCCCCGACCTCCACTACGGCCCCCACTCTCCATGTTTTCTTAAATGTGCAGGTGAAAGACTCAAGACCCAGTTGCTGGAACCCAGCTCAAAGGGGTACGAAACACGACGTTAACATATCCTATATTTTAGATGGCTATCTTGTTTTATTTTACAAAAGTGTAACACCCCATTCCCATAAGTTAGGAGTGTCACATGTTTTTCATAAAATAAACCCGGCAAGAGATCTCATATTTTCATAAATGAAATTAGGATTTATTTTGTAGAAAAATGTCTAGTAACATGCCTTCCAAAAGCATTAAATAAATAAACTGAATAAAATTTATGTCATTAAAACAATTTTATTCTAGAAGGTCTGAAGCTAAATCAATTGCTCCTTCTAATCTTGGCCTGGTTGCTCGTATTTATCATCCTCTCTTGGGTGGTTAAAAACACAAAAACAAACAAAAATGAGTAAAAAACTCAGCAAGAAATCCATCATAGCGTTAACATAATAAATATAAGGTTTTCATAAAAAGTTTTCATGCTGAGAGCTTAAAATCATGGTTGTTCATACTTGATGTTTATACTATGCATGACTGATTTATCTGAATTAACTGACTGAACTGACTGACTAACACACTTAACCTTGTGTGCAAGGTTGTGCACCGGCCCCACATCCCGCTACAGCAAAGGGAGCCGCTCATAGTATTCTAGCATACTATGGTGGACCACACTTGAGTCCATAGCTTGCACATCCACCCTGAAACTACATTGGTACCATGCCTCTGAATGGCTATCTAATTAACTGATCTGATCTTATCTTGCTCTTGAACTTAAGATAACTTACGTGTCTTATGCACATAAGATGTATGACATAATAGATACATAATTATAATTTTTGGATCTGAACATGATGCGGAATGATATAATCGTATGCTATGCTGGATGACATGTTTGCATATGACATGAGTGGTGCATAAATAATGGATGTCAATGAACTGGCTTGAATAATACTTATATATAAACTTAACTGTGATGATCCTAGTTTGTGGTCAAATTACTTACCTTGCTACGCTTCTTTTTGAATCTCACTTTGTAGCTCGTCACCTATATCCAGTATTAACTATCACTAAATTTGTCTCGCAACAACATGTACTAATATCCTACTTAATTAAATTCATAATCTAGAAGATAGTCAAATAAATCTTTTGTTTAATACCATAAATTCATTGAATTCTTATATCCTAAATTATTTAACTACTAATAACATATTTTAATTTAGTAGGAAATTATATTGTATTTAAAAGTATCAGATATTAATGAAAACTGGTTTCATAAAACTCATTATATAATTAAACCATCTGGTATTTACTACTGAAATCTAGTAAAAATTTAATATTTAATAATAAAAATATTTTCTAATATTTTCTATAAAACGTAGATTAATGGGTTAACATACTTATTTAATTAAGTATGTCCATCCTGTCAGAGCTAATGCCCATCCTGGTGAAGGCATCCCAAAATAAGATGTTGACTGAGCTTCCACTATCTATCAAAATTCGTTTGATTGTTGGCTACCAAACCTCCTGCCAGCGAAACCTCCTGCTATAGTATGAATTTCACCGAGGGGTGTTTGGTCTTAACCTCATGGTTGCTGAGGGGTATTTTGTCTTTGTTCCTCTTCCGCCCTCTGGCGTTTGGGACTTCTGTTTTTCCTACTTTCGTGATTATGATCCTCCTCCTTCTCCAACTTGAGATAGTCGGTGAGCATTTTTTTGAGCTCCCCACTTCCTTTAGGTTGGCGACCCTCTTATTTAATGTAGCACAATCTTCCGTCCAGTGAGTACCTGACTGGTGGTACTTACAATACCGGTGCCCTCTTACCGGGGGATCTTCCTCATCTCTTGTTGTCTTATTTTTTTCTTGCACACGCATGTTATTGTGAATGAGACGGCGCCCCTATTCTCGTTGATTGGAATACCTTTCTCGCATTTCATCCTGATGATCTTACCCCATTTTCTTGTCTTTGGAACTATTCTAGTTTTTGGCTTCCAACTTGACATCCTACTTCCTTGGCTCCAAGAGAGCTTGGAATGTGTCTTTAGCATTTACGAAGTCGTCTACTCTGTCCATAAACTCTGTTAGGGTGAAGGGAGTTTTCCTGGCCAATTCAAGCATGAACGGGCTACGCGGCCAGAAGCCCCCCAAGAGGGCAGCCAATGTGATCTTTTCATCATGGTCTTCTCTGGTCAATCTCTCCTTGTTGAAACGGGTCATATACATTTTCAAGTTCTCTCCTTTTTGCTTAATGGTCAACAGGTAGGTGGCCGGTCCGCGACGCCTTCTACCCGCCATGCATTACGTAAGGAACTGTTTGGGCAACTCCTCAAAGCTACTGATGGATCATGGGTGTATCTTCTTCTTTTCTAGATCTTCCATATTCACACCTCCCGAACTGTGTGCATCTCCTTCTACCTGCCCGTTCTGGATAGGAGGTATGGTGGCATTTTGCCTCTTCAATTCTTCGTTCTCCTTCTATAACTACTCCACTACAATCATAGCCTCTCTCAACTTCTGTTCAGCCTCTACCAGGCTCGCTTCTATCTCCGTTGCATTCATCTCTTGATCACGAATTGCTTGAGATCGCATAGTAGTTAGCATGTGAAAACCACATTGAAGTTTGCAAAGATTCCACAGATGGCGCCACTGTAAAGGAAGTATTTCACACCACCAGCCACTCGAAAATGACCTACAAAGAGCAACCCGACTGCACTTGTTGCCCAGGGTAAACTCTGATGCCTAAATTAGGGAAGTAGTCTCAATATATAATATCTCAATAACACTTAGAAGAGTATTTGTTACCTTCGTGTGCCGTTTTTAAAGATGCACAGGGGCGTGTCTGGTAAGTCGATTTTTATTCGTTCCCTTCATTCATCTCTAATTATCCTTTAACAATGGAGGAGGAGATAACTACTCTGATTTCTAAAGATTATCCATCTCAGGATAACTGCCTTCATCTTGGGGCGTTATCACGTTGCAAATGATGTTGCCCTCCTTGTTGATATCATGCTCTCGTGGGCCCTTGGGCCGCGGGCCTTATAGGTTAGAATAGTAAGCTGGGCCTACTTATGGGCCTAGTAGCAAGAGGACCCAAATATCCCCTCCACATTATAAGCTTTGGAGCATACCAACACGTATCTGAAGAGTGTTGGAGTCCTTTGTTATTTTCAGTAATATCAGCCATAATAGAAAACATACAAAAGAACAAGAATCTAAGACCATTGCATACAACTAGAAAAGGATGTGACGATTATTTTTTTGGGTATGTACAAAACAAACAAGGATCAAATTTAGTCAACTAATTTACCTTGTCATCTCTAACCCATTATTTGTTTCTATTGTTTCTTTTTTCTGGCTAAAAATTTCTCTAATCCAAATGCCCTAATGTATAACACACCTCAAGTGTTTGGCAAAGTTACACAAAGGAAAGCTCACTTTGAGAGGAGCACATTATTAACACCTAAAATCAGCACAACAAGCCGGAATGGGAGAAAGAGTCATTGTCGGCCCACTATGACGTTCTGGACCTAGATCGGTGTAGTGTGGAGCCCTCGGCAGTGGTTTGGTGTGGCCGTACGGTGCAATGTGTACATCAATGACATTGAAAGCAAAATAAGTGCAGAGAAAATAAATCAAGTGAGACACACAGATTTACGTAGTTTGACATTGGGTCTACATCCACAAGGGTTTGAGGAAGGGAGAGTTCACTATAATATGCTTGTTTTACAATATCTTACGGTCTCTCATCCTCACTATACAATGGAGGTTTGAGTTCTATCCTCTGGTTTTCATTCTCTCACTGGGGTCTCTGTCGTGAGGTTGAAGAAGATAAAGTCCTAAAGAAGCGTGGCCAAAAGTCCCTAAAGTCGTCTTGTTCCCCCCTTTTAACTTTTGCCCCTACTTTACGACTCCTCCCTTTTACTTTATGTCACTTCCTATTTACTTTATCAGTGCAAATATTCTCCAATCACAAGTGTGAAATTCGCAAACCAGAATCGTCGTCCTGTAGTGAGGCGAAGGTCAGATGCTCAGCGTTTGTTGGAGGCAATTTGATCCCTTGAGTAACGTTGGGTAGTCAGAATACTGAACTTGCACTCCACTGAAGGAGAGGTCGGGTTGCCTCAGACTAAGCTCGCCTTTTTGGTCTCTCCAGGGAGGTAAGTTGTCGGATAGCTAAGGAGCTAGTTCACTCTTCACCCTGATGGGGGTCGATGTAAGCTGTTGGGCAGTCGAGAGGTTGGACCCACTCTCCTCCATAAGGGAGGTCGGGTTGCTGAGGATTAAACCCGCCTATTAACTTTCACAGGAAGGTAAGTTGTCGAGCAGTTTCAGACTGAATCAACTCTCACCCATTGACATCACAAGGAAGGTAAGTGTTGGGTCAGGCTGATGCTAATCTCACTCTTCACCATGGCGGAGGTCGGGGTAAGTTGCTGGATTGCCAAGAGGCTAGACCCGCTCTCCATCATGGAAGGGATAAGATGTCCTTAGGTGTATCCCATCCTTTAGGGTCTTGCAAGGACGTAAGTTGTCAGGTAGTTATGGACTTGTTGACACTCACGACGAAGATAATTGTCAAGTAGTCAACAGTTGGATCCGCTCTCCACCGCGGGAGGGATAAAGCAGCCGTAAGGCATAACCCACCTGTTTGGATCTCATGGGGAGGTAAGTAAGAGAGGCACTTGTCCGCGGGCATGTGAATGCCAAAGAGTTTATTCTGATGGAGATATATTGAGGCGTACGAATAGTGTTTAAGTGGCAGCGGATTTCGCGCTACAAGACTCAATTGTAATGATTGTAATGGTTACATAATAATTAAATGAAAAAGTTAAAAAATTTAAAAATTAAAAGTTGAAAAGTATTTGTATTTGTATTTGAGTTGTATTTGAATGTTGAGATGTTATAAGATAGGTTGAGATCATCTTAACATCCAAATAGGGCCAGGTGGTTAGGTTTTCCATTAGGTTCTCAATTGGGCCACTGCAGGACCAACGGTCATCGAAAAAGCACCCATCATTGGAAACCCACGAAAATTGCACCCATAATTGGAAACCCCTGCAACTTTTGATTGGTGCCCGGAGGAGGAAACAATGGGTTTGAAACTTTGAACGTGAGGCAGCGTTTTGATGATGCCTGGTGCTGCCACAAGAGTCTCTGAAGGTCTTTGTTTGGGAAGGGAATTGGGGTGTGGGGGGAAATAAATTAAAAAACAATTTAAACTGATATGACACAATACCATGTCAATTTGTTGGATCTTTTTGTGTGATTTTCTTCTAACTAAACAATTAATTAAAACATGAATTTATGGGTTATATAGGCATAATATTCATTCCCTTCATAACTCGGTCATGCCATGTTCTACCCAATTAGGCCACTCATTCTAATTGTTCCCCTTCTCTCTTTCTCACACACGCACCTCATGTATTGATACCTACGAGAGATAGAAGCCTTGGAGAGCAGAAAACATAGGAATTAAGAAACAAGGATATATGATAAGGATCTCATCAAGTTGAGAGGCCGCGCAAGTAAGTGAGAGCTTAACTATAGTCTACAACCGGTTAAACAGGGCGCGTGTTCAGGTCAGAGCAATCGAGCTCGCCTTTCCATGGACGAACTCTGTTATTTGGTGTGAGACAAATTATTTGAAGAATTGTTTGAAAAAGGAGGTTCATGTGCCCCTTCCGATTATGTAAAAGGAAATATAAAATACAATTAGTTATAGTACTACGCTATATATGATGGAAACTGTTTATCCTGTAAATATTTTTTTAAGCAATCTTTTATATTGTTCATCATTTAAAACATATCTATTTAATTTTATTCTAAAAAAATTCTATTTTAGCCAATTTTTTTATATTTTGATTTTATTTTTAATTTTGATTTAGCTTATATATTTTTATTTTGTGTGTATAGGACTTAATTATATTAAATTGTATATCAAAATGTATTGCAAATATAAAGAAATATATAGACATTGTAAATTTATTGGTAAAAATAAGATATTTAAAAAGAATAAAAATAGATAATTTAAATTATATAAAGAAAAAATAGATAAGTAAATTATAATATATTGTAAAAATCATTATATAAAATAAATAAATAAAATAAAAAAATCTGATGATGTAGTTAAAAAAAAAAATAAGATAAATAAGAAATATATTACGTGATGGTGCTAATTAATTAATGTGCAGCCAAAACGTCGATTCTTAAACCAAGCAATTGCGTACGGTCATCATGTGCTTCAGAATTCAGATTATGGGCATTTTGCTTGAGATCATGTACTGTGAGTGTATGATCATCACCTATATGTACGGATCGAGTTTTATTTTTCAAACTATAAGATATTTATAAATATATATATATTGGCTTGATTATATATAAATATATATATATATCAAACTTTATATATTCATAATAATAATTTTCAATTCTTACGTATATAGTATATATTTGATCTGTTGTTTTCTCCTCGCCTTGCCTCCTTTCTGATATATATGCTGATCATCTCGATCGAGGAACTAGCTAGAGAAAAGGTTATTGCATGCATTTAATTACTCGTAATGTTACATCATCAATGGATGCATGGCGCGCAATTTCTCTATGCGTGCGGGCTAATATATATATATATATATATTTATATATATATATATATAGAATATACAAGGGCCCCTCCGTGCACGGTGCATCCGAATTCTCTCATGCATGCATGCATGCATTGCCAATTTAAAAGAAAGCTGGAGAAAGAAAAGAACATGAAAAACTATAATTTCCCCCAGAAACTCACAAAATAAGCAAATCTATATATAAAATTAATGGACAGACCGAATACAAGTCATGAATTAATAAATCCAATATCAACCAAGACATCGATGGAATTAACACCTAGAAGTACAAAAAGGACATTATAACTAAGAGAATAGAAAAAATTACTTAATTTAATTTCCTTCAATTTCTAGTTCATCAAACATCTCCATTCCTTTCTTCAAATTCTCGTCGTTGTAATATTCTCTGCATCTACTTCCCTATCTTCACCCGTTCAAACAAAACGAACTCTTTGGCCAACTTTCGATCTAATTTTACCATGAAAGACGGAACATAAAAATATGATAATAAAATAATTTTATTTTTTTAATTTTTGTTTTATGCCTAATCAATCAAAACTTGGACTTCACATCAGATTAGTTATCTTATTCTTTATAATAATAAAATAATTTTATTTTTTTAATTTTTGTATATACTTTTTTTAATGCATTATTTAATTATTTTAAAATATTTTTTATTTTCATTTTCATAATTTTCAACAATCTCTATATCAAAATACATAAAATCCATCTATCAAGCTAAATTAACTTCATAATATGTCAAACTAAATTTTATAAAAAAAAAAAATCGTACATTTCTAGCCACTACATAACTTCATACAATGTATCAAAAGTTCATACATTTCCATCTATCAACCTAATACATAATCTGTCAAACTAAATTTCTATCATAAAATTTATACATTTCCAGCTACTACATAACTTCATACTAATGAATCAAAAGTTTATATATTTCCATCTATCAACCTAATACATAATCTGTCAAACAAAAGTTTATCAAAAGTTCATACATTTCCAGCTACTACATTATCTGTCCAACTACTACATAATCTTTCCATACATCAAAAGTTCATTTCTGTCCAACCAAGTATAGGTTCATCAAAATAGCAAAACAAAGTCGGTGGATCAAAACAGCAACGCAAAGTAGGTGGATTAAAACAAGTTACCCCAGCCACTATACAAAAACAACCAAGCAAAATATATTAAGATTGAGATGGTAATCCATTTCTATGTTTCTCTAGGATTTCCATTTGAAGTGATCTGAAGTATACTCGCTACACCGCATTCATGTTATCAACATCCAAACTCATGATTTCATCTCCATCCCTATTTTCATAAGGTCTATCATCTCAGTCTTGTCCCTCTTAGCCCGACTTACCCCTTCCAATCGCTCAATCATCATTATCTCCCTACCACTTTCCATATGACTTAACCTTTCATCAAACTCAGTAGGTGAAAATTCTTTGCGTTTCATTTTTCTTGTCTAGTTACCTCTCCACATTGATAGACATGCTCTCACAAATGTTGTCATCCCTAGCATTGGCAATTGGAACGGTAGAGCAGCCTCTTTTCCTCTTTGTTGGCAAATTATCCATATGTGCACTTGCCATTTTGGTTAGTGCCTTAGTAGGTTCTAATAATGGTCTAAATTATAGGTGTCGATCAATACATTACATTTGCCTTCTCAATCTAAACAACAATCATAAAAATATTAATACATATTTCAATGAAAATTTATAATAATTAGAAATATACTTTATCTTATTCATTGGTACCACTTGGATACATTGAGTCAACTTGGGCCAAGAAGCTTGTTTGTGGCTTTTTGGATGGTTGACCATTGATTAGTCAACAAGCCCACAGAACGTTCAAGCGAGTTAGATTTTCTAAAAGTATTGAAGTAATCATGGATACTTATCCACAATTGGGTAATTCCCTTGATAACGTCTATGCTAATGTTGAACCACCCTGATACAAAGAGTTTGTCTTCCTCTTCGGTGAAGGACACCTTGTTGGGATTTCTTAATTTGTGCCCTTACTTCCCTCGAGTTGTGTCACTTCAACCTCGACCTCAACATTATCGTGCAAGACACTAGCCATTTGGGGGGGGGGGGGAGTTATTAATACCTTCTTGACCACTTTGCAAGAGTGTAGTGAAAAGGGGATCATCCATTATTTGTGAATCCATCCTTCATTAAACAATAACCATGCAACAAAGTCAGAAACCCCACTCAAACTTCATACAATAGCAGCCATAAAACAAATCATTGAACCATAAAATCAGCATGCTAAATCAGTAACCACAAAACATAGAAACATAACCAATCAATTAGCCATAAAAGGGCCCTTTAGTAGTCACAGGCTTCAAGCCAATTAGCCATTATGTGATCTATCCATGACCATCCATTGACTAAAGCATGCTAAAATCAGTAGATATTAACTAAAATCACAAACCATGAGCATCCATTGACTAAAACATGTTATTTGTTACTATAACAACCATTGAAAATAGTACTGTAGTTCATACTTAACGAAAAAAAAATCATCATAACATCTATTGATTTACACAGTAGTTCACTAAAACATGTTACTACTACTATAACATCCATTAAACAGCAGTACAATGCAACTACTACTATAAGTTGTCATACATTTCCATCTGTCAAAAAATAAATCATCACCGTATGCAATGGATGCTATAAGTTGTTACTACTACACACGTTGTTTTTTTTTTATATATATATAGAACATCACAACATAACAATATGCAATTTAGTTGGCTGGGTGAAAATACAAATCTCTTCATTTCCGTCCCATATAATGCAAGGAAGAAAAAAACCAACCTCAATCAAGCAATGCTCAATCTCCAATATTAGATAACGCAAGAAAAGAAAATAAAACACACAAGAAGAGAAATTATACCTGCCCAGATAATTCTTGATTTCAACCCGCAAGAATAAAAAGTACCTCTAAGAAAAAGTCATTTCCATTAAAAGGTTTACACAAGTAATTTGCAGGAAAGCTTAATTGAATTCTCATTATAACTTGTCAATATATAATACAAGACTTATGGCTAAACAAGGAATGTACATTTATAGACAGAAAATATAAATAGATTGATTACAATCCTAATTACATAGAGAGAAATCTGGGATGACCATTAATCATCGATTGCCGTGTATCATACTGATTCTCTTATACGACCCCTTAAAAGTAAGGTGCCATCGGCGACATTGATTTTGCTACGTAAATTTTGAAACCGAGATCGTGCAAGAGGATTGGTAAGTAAATCAGCAAGCTAATCATCTGTATGGACATGGGCGATGCGCAACTGGCCTTGGCAAACTTAATCCCGAACAAAGTGAAGGTCAATAGCTATGTGCTTCATTCTGGAGTGCATAACCGGATTAAGACTGAGTTGAGTTGCACCGACATTTTCACAAAGCTTGAGACCAAGTTCATTGAGAAAAGAATGAATCCAGGCTATATCCAAGGCAGTAGTGGCGAGAGCTCGATACTCAGCTTCTATGGATGAACGAGCAACTACTTTTTGCTTCCGAGTACACCAGCTGATGGGGTTGTTGCCTAGAAAAATAATGTAGGCAGTTGTAGACTGTGACCATCAAGATTACCCCCCCCCCCCAAAAAAAAAAAATCAGCATCAGAGAAACTAAGAAGAACAGGACTTGTTTGCCGACGTAAAAGAATGCCAAAATGAATGGTATGTTTAACATATCGTAGGAGCCGTTTGACATGTTACCAGTGGGAGACAGTGGGTTGATGCATGTACTGAGCAAGATGATTGACAGCAAATCCAATGTCTAGACTTATAAGAGACAGATATTGAAGAGAGCCAATGGTGTGACGATATTCAATGGCATCACAGCTTGCAGTACCATCATTGAGATGAAGCTTAGCAGACACGGCCATAGGTGTTTGTACTTCTTTGGCACCAATCATCTTCAACCGTGTGAGTAGATCATGGACATATCGATTCTAAGATAGGAATAGACCTTGCTTCATGGGTATAACTTCCAGCCCTAGGAATTAATGCAAGTCACTCAATTCTTTCAAGGAGAATTTGTCGCCCAAGGACTTAACAACATGATGCAGGAATTGAGTGTTGTTGCCGATTAGAATTAAATCATCTACATAGAAGAGAACGCTGTCCTGATTGTAGATAAAGAGGGAGTTGTCTGACTTGGAGTTAAAAAATCACAATTCCAACAGGCCAGGCCGCAGAGCATTGTACTAGGCTCTAGGGGCCTGCTTGAGGTTGTAGATGGATTTTTGAAGTGCACAAACATGTTGAGAATGAGACTGATCAACGAAGCCGAATGGTTGTTGCATGAAGACTTGCTCGGTGAGTTGGCCATGCAAGAATGCATTATTAACATCAAGTTGATGTAGTGACCAGCCATTGGAGAGGGCCAAAGAGAGAATCAACCGAATGGTGGTGGGTTTGATAACAGGGCTGAAGGTCTCAATGTAGTCCACACCAGAGCATTGATTAAATCCTTTGGCGACGAGGCACATTTTGAATATGTCCACAGTACCGTCGGGGTGTCGCTTAACGCGAAACACCCATTTACATTCAAATAAGTTAGATGTAAGGAGTTTAGGAACAAGTTTCCAAGTGCCATGGGAAACCAGTACAGTGGCAGGTTCAAAAACAACAAATCTCGATCCAAACAAAATTCCAACAATAAATTTGGATCAAAGAAGACTCCTATTGTTTGCCAAATCTGTGATCAGTCTGGACATAGTGCTAAAAAATGTTTCAAACTTCAGTCACGTCTTGCTGCAAACTGTGCCAGTTCGACAGCTCCAACACATGGCAAATGGCCCCTTGACTCTACGGCGTCTCACAATATCACATCCGACATCGCCAATCTCTCCATTCACTCAGAATATGAGGGACAGTATCAGGTGGTTCTCTGTGATGGTACATGTTTGCTGATTTCTCACATTGGTTCCACTACCATTTCTTCTCCTTCCTGATCCCCCACATTAAAAGAAACCTTACATGTGCCTCTTTGATACCATAAAAGGTTTACACAAGTAATTTGTAGGAAAGCTTAATTGAATTCTCATTATAACTTGTCAATATATAATAAAAGACTTGTGGCTAAACAAGGAATGCACATCTATAGACAGAAAATATAAACAAATTGATTACAATCCTAATTACATAGAGAGAAATCTGGGATGACCATTAATCATGGGATTGTCATGTATCATATTGATTCTCTTATATCCATCTTAGGTAATGCAAGAAGAGAAACTATACTTGCCTAGTTTAGACTTCCAAGCGAGAGAAAATCATGGACAAAAGAGAAATTATACTTGCCCAATCAGTTACAACACATAGAAAATGAAAAACCAAACAAAGACTAAACAACCACATCCTAGGCATAAATCACAAAACAAAAAGAAAAGCTGTGAAGTTTAAATGACTTGCCTCCATCAAAATATCCCTTTATATATAGCTCAGCGGTGGAGAGGGATTTCGGGAGAGAGAGAAAGGGGCTGGGTTTCGGGAGTGAGAGAGAGAATGGGGAGAGGGATCTTGGGAGTGAGAGAAAGGGGGAGGGTTTCACTTGAATAAGATCTCACTAGCAGGAGGGATTCCTACGATTTTGGTTAGAGTGAGAAATAATTATTTCAATGTTTGGCTAAGTTATTGTTCCCCACAAATTTATTGAATCACTATAGTTAATATCTAACTTTTTATAGCAATGCCTAATTCACTATGGTGGGTTTTTTTGGCACATATTGGCTAATGTTTAGTTATCATTAGACTTTGCCCAAGCCAATGAGAGTGCTCCAAGCATGACTCGATCATCATGCCTGGATAGGGTAAGAAGGCCCGGCCCAAGAGCCCAAAGCCCCATGGGCCATAAGAGGACCATCGGTCTGGCAAAGCAACAATAACTGCTTGTGAGAGGCTCATTCCACAAGTAAGGGCCTATTAGGACCAACCCAAGAGTAATGAGACTCTAACAGAAGTGGCTAGGGGTGGACTTGTCAGCCGCCTTAAATCATCAGTAGCATGCGACTACCAGAAGGCATGTAGGAGAAGCTATAGCCACCATCTCCTAGGAAAAGGAAGGTGGGCACCACCGGGACAGGCCAAGGGGATGCAAACATCTCAAGTCCCTAGAAAACAACTGCTAGGAAACGTGGGGGAGAGGCAACCGTGACATACTCTGAGTAAAGAAAGATGGGTGCAGTTGTAGCTGGCTGAGAAGCAACCGAAATGATGGTCGTGAAGCAGTAGTTGTGGGGATGCATGTCGAAAGAGCAACCATGGTTCACTCTGTGAGAGAGACAGAGAGAGAGAGAGAGAGAGATGGGACATGTCGGTCCTAGATAAGAGGGCGTCGAGTCGTGAGTCAGAGCTTAACAACGCATTAATCATTTCTTTCAAGGTACCACGCTTCATAACTGATTCATGTGCTCAAAGCATGGGGCACGATGGGACAGCACCTTGGGAATGGAAGCAAACGACACCCCAAACCTAGTATAAAAGTCAACCCAAGGTATATTCAAACTCTTAGAATTTGAGGAAAAAGAAAACACTTCCTAAAAAGAAAACCAACCTAAGCATCGGAGGATCTCCTGACCACCCCCTTAACTCCTTTCTATATTTGTATGTATGCAGGTCCTTTTATCCACCCCCAGCTAGAGGTGTAAAAATTAATCAAAAAATCGACCCGGCCCGGCCTGAACCTGTGGAACCGGTCGGGTGTTAGACCAATCAGGTTCGGGACCCATTCCCTTAGTTCCAAAACTGGCCAGTATAGGTTTGATTCTAGTTCTATGCTTTCTAGGATTGGACCGGACCGATTCACTATATTATATATTTTAAATTAATTTTTTTAATATTATATGTAATTTTAATATATAATTTATATACTAATATAAATTATAATTATATATAAAATAATGTTATCATAATTTATAACATAAGATTTTAAATTTAAACATGAAAATTTATTTGATCATATGCTTTAAACATAAAATATATAAATTAATAACATTTTATGGCTTAATAAATTCTCAACATATTCTTGTGATCAATATATAATACATTAGTAATACTAATATACATTAGCATATTAATTACATTTCACTTTAATTAATTAGTATATATTAATATATTAATTACATTTTATACCTTAACACTAATATTATTAAAATTAAAAAATCAAACGGAATTGGATCGAAACTAATAAAATTGAAAGAATCAGTTTATGAAAATAACTAGTGTAATCTATTTAAAAAAATATAAAATCAATTTGATCTTAAATTTTATTAAACACGGACAAGACATGCTCCAACTCCAGCTGTTCGAGGAGATTAAGAAGGCAAGGACCTGAGAGGTTCAGACTGTGAGACAAGAAGAAGTCCACGCGCAGACGTCTGAAGTCAGTTAAGCAGCGAGTTCAGGTCAGAGAGGCCGGGCTCGCCGATGAACGTAGTCTCTCATCTGGTGCCAGACAACCATCTATTTGGTTTCTGCGTCTACACCAAAAACAAAAAGAAAAAGACCGACTTTTCTTTGTGGATTTTTTTTTTTTTTTAATAAAAATGAATTTTCATCTTTCGTTAACATAAAACATACAAATATGACTTAGAGACAAGCCAATTACAATCGTTAAGAGTACCTCAGTACACATACATGTCTGACAAGATCTAGTCCAGACGGTAAAACTCTAAAAACCTAAATCTTAGAAAAGATACCACATCTGTACACGACAGAGGTTACACAGCCTCTATATCCCGACAAAGCAGGGTAGAGTATATCAAACCCCACCATTCGACAACGTGGAGGGAGGACAATTTTTTTGAATTTTTATTAATCTAAAAATAACCTTACACAAAGAGAAATACAAATAAAAATACTGGCGTGTGTATTACATAGCAGCAAACTTCATAAACAGTGCACAAAAGGAGCTGCGGTGGCTCATGCAGCCCAAGCGCCTAGTTGGACAGAGAACTGCTGAATGATCTTGGAAGTACTAGACTCGCAGATGCCAGAAACATCGCGTGTGGCGACGTTAGAGGGCTCTCTGGTGGCGCATGATGACCACGCGTCGGAGTACTCTGGGGCTTTCGACCCTCGCATGCGGGCCACTCACCGCTACGTTTGACACCGTGTTCGGTGGTCTTATAGATCGGCGGCTGAGCAACACCATGACATGGCACGTTTGAGTCTGTGGGGGCCGGTAGGTTCTAGATCGGCAATTCTCCCTCTGAAAGCCCTAAAAAAAATATAAAAATAAACATAAAACTAGCTACAAAATAGAAATAGGAGAAAAAGAGGAGAGAGAGAGGGAAGAGAGCCGAAGCCCCATCCCCTTTAACTGGATCAAAAGGTTTTTTTCTAGAGAGAGGATCTGAATTTTCTTTTCTAGAGAGAGGATGCCGATAAATGATGTTCTATTGTCATTTTCTTTGTGGATTTTTGAGTTTACCTTTTGGGTAGGCCGGTTATGTTTCATCTGTGGGCCACTGGAAGTGAGAAGTGACGTTAGTGGCCTATGTTATAATTACCCTACTGAAACAGAAAATGTTCCTTAAAAAAAAAAAAAAGAATTATCATTCACAATACATTTTACAATATATTATACAACAAAATTATAAAATAGAAATATTTTTATAAAATACTTTTACTTTTATAAGATATTTTATAAAAATACTTCTCATTTTATAATATTGTTGTATAATATATTTTACAATGAATAGTGTGTTAATCATTTTCCTTTTTTAATCTATGTGATCTGCAGTAGCAGTGGAACAAAACAGAACTTGGCCGGCCTGTTTCCGTCTTGTTATGGCCCCTCTGATGTTATGTCACTGACTTAATTTGCTCTTGTCCTTATCACGGTATAACGTTGTTGACGTCGATCACCCGACTTTTAATGAGCCATCTTCTGTTGCCCATCAACCACACCAATAATTCTAAACTGTGTTTGATTTGCTAACGTGATTCGGAACCCCGTTCGGAAGAGGCAGAATGTGGAGGGAAGGCGTAACTGTAATCATGGTGATAGTGGAGTGCTTAAATGTGGGCTTGAACACTGTTAACAAAGCTGCTATGACGACAGGGATGAGTGAATTCGTCTTTGTTACGTACTCCAATTCCATCGCCTTTTTCTTCCTTCTCCCAGCTTCCTTCATATTTTACAGGTTATTATTCTACTCTGCTCCAGCAATTAACCATGCTTGCTTTTGTAACCCCTTTTGTCTCTTGTATTTAATTCCCAACTGCTAAATCTTAATCACTTGTAGAAAAAGGTCTCTTCCTCCACTCACATGGAGCATATTCGGTGGAATGTTTGTTACTTCCATGATTAGGTACCCCTCCAGTTAAATATGTCATGGTATCGGCATAGATATGACTTTGTGAATCTAATTACCCAGATATTTGCGTATTTATTTGTCAACTAAATCTTATCTCTTTCCCATGCAGTAGTAGTGTACAGATACTTCAAGCTTTGGGGATAGGTTACAGCTCTCCTACTATGGCCTCAGTAGCGTCTGATCTAATCCCAGCCTTCACTTTTTTTCTGGCCATCATCTCCGGGTGAGCTTCTTAATGAAGTCCCTTGTCTTGAGTGCTTTGCACTTAGCGATCTATTTCCTTTCATTCTTCTATTTAAAAATGGCTACTGGCCGGTAAGCGTACTTGAAAAAAATTGGTTTTTTTAGGTTTGAAAAACTGGATTTGAGAGTAAAAAGCAGTCGCGCCAGGTGCATTGGCACCATTGCATCAATCACAGGGGCTTTGACTGTCACTCTATACAAAGGCCTACCGATTACGGTTGCCTCATTACCCAAGACAGTGGAGGTCGGCCAACATATTTCAACGATGCAATCAAACTGGCTCCTTGGGGGCTTTCTCCTGGCGTCTGGAAGCTTTTTACTTGCACTTATGTTGAATATACAGGTAATAATACGTGGGAAATTCTTCATTCCAGCTATTCATTCATTGACTTGTAATAGCATCATCTATCTCCGAATATGAACCTGTTTTGTTGTTTTTGGCTGCAAGACTAGGATTATTAGGGAGTACCCTGCAGAGCTGATTGTGGCACTCATTCGCTGTATCTTTGTGGCCATCGTATCTGCCATCATCTCATTAATTGCAGAGAAAGACCCAAATGCTTGGAAATTGAGCTTCAATATGGAGTTGATCGCTATAGGATACTCGGTATGCAAACCCATTTAATTAAACGCAAAGATCTCTCTTCGTGCCCTTCTAAGTTAAAATTATTTAATATGGTAGCTAATTAATTACCACACGACTCAATCTCCAGGCACTGTTTGGAATTACAATCCGAGCAAGTGTTTCTCTATGGGCATGTCGTGAGAAAGGGCCTGTGTATGTAGCCATGTTTAAGCCCCTTGGTATATTCATTGCGGTTGTCATGGGGGTTACTATTCTTGGGGATACTCTTTATCTTGGAAGGTATATATGCTAGCTTCTCTGTATCTCAATGATATGGCCAGATTCTCTCATTTTACTTAATTGCGATCACGATGGAGTAGTATTCATGCATTACAGATTCTCTCATTTTCTTCTTCTTTTCAATAAAAGGAAATAACATTTATGGTGGCCAACTACTTGATGCTTATGTACATGCAGTGTGATTGGGGCGGCAATAATAGTTCCTGGGTTTTATGCTGTGATATGGGGGCAAGCTCGTCAAGAGAAAAAACTGGTTGAAGATCCTCCAATTAGTAGCCCTGAGTCATCCTCTCCTAGAGTTCCTCTTTTGCATAATAAAAGCACTGAAGTATAGATTCTTTCGAAAATTAATATGATCGAAGCTAGCTCATTTAAAGCCTTCCTGTACTTGTTGCTGAAAATTGTAATTGATTAGCCGTAAGCATGTGTTATGTGCAAGAACAACTAAAATTATTAAATGTAAATATTTTATGTAACTAAGTTAGCATATCTCGAGAGATTATACAATAAATAAAACCTTTAAAAAGTGTAAATATTAGCGTTTTGTTTTTCAGATCAGCTTGCAGCACTCCTTTCATTCTATGTTAGTAATGAGTATCCACTCAATTTTGTTCATGCCCAAAAACTTAAATCGACAGGAAGAAGTAGATTTAATTATTTGTATTATATTTTTAATATTCTCCTAGGTGATGGTTAGACTTTCTTTCAATAAGTGGGATCAACACATGAAATATTTAATTAAATTGAATAAAATGAGAGGGGGTAGCTTTAATTATTTTTATTATATTCTTAACAGTTCAAGTGAAAAGAGGAATCACAAACAATTCATGTAAGGGGATTTTCCCCACCTCACAAAGCCCACTGGGCCTCGGCCCTGTGCCCGGCCAAGGGTCACCATCACCTTACAAGGAGCAGGGTGTATACCAGGAAAATGAGTCGAGTAACTGATAGGACAGGTCAGTCTAACATCACGCGGCCACACTCTGATCCTAGAGACTTGCATGAGATGTAGCGGAAAATGTAGAAGGCCCTCAATCCATTGACATCAGAACATCTACGACTCACAAGGGATAGAAGCAAGGCCTGAAAACCATGCCGCATTAATGGCGCACTACCGAGCTACATGCCACATTTATAGTATTATCGTAGAGTCACGCTGCATTAAAGGACTCTGACAAAAGAAACAGTAGGAAGGGCATGAACTCTGTGGAGACAAAGACGATCTGCACCTTCCCTAACCCACGGTATAAATAGCAAGCTCCAGGTACGAGAAAGCTCTATGATCCCTAGACTTTTTCACTTATTTACAAACTTTGAAGAATATTTACTAACTTTGACATTGGAGACTCCCCGGGCCCCAAGGCTGCTCTCTCCTAGCTGTCTTCCTTCATATCTTTCGCAAACTCATTTTAGAAGACCTGAGTTGTCCGAGCTTGGCCAAAGGTGTGCGAAACACGACGTTAATAAAGGCGTCGTCTGTGGGATTCTTTTTTTAGATCTTACGTGTACTTTGTGTGCTTGAGGCAACTCAAAAGCTCGCCAGTATTACCAATGACATGGAAGTTAACCAGCAAAATAACCAAGTTCTTGGGGGTGAAAATGGCACAGCAGAAGAAAGTTACGCATGCACTCGTAAAGAGATGCCCACGAATGGCGGGGCAAGCGAGACGTATCCTGCGGAGGATGCCTACACCTTGCCGCCAACTCCCGATTGCACGGAGGTCATAACCGAAGTGCGAGATGAGCAGGGGCCTAGGAAAGTGGAACTGATCAAGCCATTGAGCTCATCCTCCTCAACCCAGATCGACCAGAAGTCAAGGCAAGGATTAGCTACGAAATGACAATTGAAGCCTAGAGCCCCATATAGTGACTTTTCATTGAGCACCAAGACGTGTTTACTTGGAGTCACGAGGATATGCCTGAAATAGCGCTCAAAGTCATACAACACAACCTTACTATAGACCCAAAGGCCAAAAGAGTGAGGCAGAAGCGTCGAAGTGTTAGTGCAGAAAAGAACATCGCCATAGTCAAGGAAGTAGACAGTTTGTTGAGTGCGGGATTCATCCGAGAAGCCCTTTACCCGAAGTGGTTGTCGAATGTAGTGCTCGTAAAGAAGCCGAGTGGCAAATGGAGAATGTGCGTCGACTTCACCGACCTCCACAAAGCCTACCCGAAGAACAACTTTCCACTTCCCTACATTGACCTGATTGTCGAATCCATGACGAGTCACCATATGCTCAATTTTATGGATGCCTACTCTAGGTATAACCAAATTCGTATGAACCCCAAGTACAAAGAGAAAACTTCGTTCATCACTAACTGAGGCTTATATTATTACACGGCGATGTCCTTCGGGCTTAAGAAAGTGGACGCCACCTACCAGCGCTTGGTCAATCGTATGTTAAAAAATTAGATAGGAGAAACATGTAGGTTTACGTGGATGACTTGCTGGTTAAGAGTGGGAACATAGAACATCACCTGAACTACGTAAGCAAGCCTTTCGCGATAGTACAACAGTATCAAATGAAGCTGAACCTGGCAAAATGCGCTTTCGGTGTTGGATTAGGAAAGTTCTTAGAATTCATGGTGTCCGAACACAGAATTGAAGCTAACCCCGTGAAGGTAGAGGCAATCCTCGGCATGGCCCCGCCTCAAAACATAAACGAGGTACAAAGGATGGCTAGACAAGTGGTCGCCCTCAATAGGTTCATGTCAAGATCCACTGACAAATGCCTACCCTTCTTCAAAGTCTTGCAGAAAGCACAGGGATGGGTGCCACCAGGCATTCGAAGCCCTCAAGAAGTATCTCACGAGTCCACCACTCCTCAGCCAACCCCGATGTGGGGAAAGTCTGACCCTGTACTTGGCGATCTCCCCTCAGGCAGCCTCCTCAAGTTTGGTACGTGAGGAGGATGGGTTCCAGAGGCCGGTCTACTACACCAGCTGGGCGTATCAGGGGGTCGAAGCTAGGTACCCTTACATAGAGCAGCTTGCCTTTGTGCTGGTAGTAACAAGCTCACCCAATAAGGGTCCCCACGGAAACCTCTCTAAAAAATGTGCTACAACGACCGGATGCCGCATGCCAGCTCATGAATTGGGCAGTGGAATTGACCAAGTTCGACATCGACTTTGCATCGTGGAACATCATCAAGGGGTAAGTGCTAGCGGACTTTGTCGCTGAGTTTACCGGTTTCCCGGCAAAGAACAATGATGCACCTCCTGTAAAGCTCTGGCAAGTATTCGTTGATGGCTCATTTTACCAAGCTGAAAGGGGAGTGAGAGTGCATATCATCACGTCTGAAAGAGAGGAATACAATTACTCCATCAAATTGGCATTCAAAATGACAAACAACGAGGCAGAGCACGAAGTGCTGCTTTTCAGGGCTAATGGTAGCCAAATCTTTAAGTGCCACCGAAATCGAAGTACGGGCCGATTCTTAGGTAGTGGTAAATCAAGTGCGAGGAGAGTTTGTTGTAAAAAGTGAAAAGTAAACATATTTAGCACTAGTAGAGGCCGAACGCCCACATTTCAAGTATTTCCAGATTCAACAAGTGCTGAGGATAGAAAATTAGAAAGCAGACAAGTTGGCGCATGTGGCGTTTGGACAAAAGGACTCCCTCTACCATAACAAACAGCGATCCAAACAATGGAAGTAATGGTTGTAGGGATAGAAGTAATGGAAATATTACCTGGAGCCCCAGACTGAGCGGAGGACATAATTAGATATTTGGAAACCAATAAGGTACTAGAGGACAGACAAGAGGCCAGGAAGATCAGAAATACAACACTTTACACTTTAGTCGAGGGAATTTTGTCTCGAAGGGGCCACTCGGTGCCTTTGTTGAGGTGCATCTCTCCAGAAGAAGGGCAATACATGTTGGCAAAAATACAGGAAGAGATTTGTGGCAATCACTTAGAGGGAAAGGCACTGGCCGAAAAGGTAATGAGAGCAGAGTATTACTAGCCTCAGGCCCTACAGTATGCCAAGGAATATGCGTGGAAGTATCAGAAGTGCCAAGAATATGCCAAGGTGCCCTATTGTCCACTAGAAGAATTGACATCGATCACGTCGCCTTGACCCTTGGCCCAGTGGGGAATTGACTTGGTCAGCCTGCTTCCACTGGGCAAAGGGTGAGTAAACTTTGGTAGTGGCCATGGACTACCTCACCAAGTGGGTCGAGCTCGAGCCCGAGGCCTTAACAACCATCATGGGAAACAACATCACGTGGTTCCTATGGAGGGCGATTGTTTGCAAGTTTAGCATCCCGTGTACTATCATATCAAATAACGAGAGGCAATTCGATTCCGCTTACTATCGTGTATGGTGCCGAGAATTGGGAATCGAATTCCGGTACTCATACTAAGGACCCCTAGTCTAAAGGGCAAGTTGAGGCGACTAACACAACACTGATGGGAATGCTCAAGAAGCATCTTGATGACAGAAAGGGTGGTGTGGGCAAAAGAACTCCCTGTTGTCCTATAGGCCTACCAGGTCATAGTAAAAATGTCAATTGGGGAAACTCCATTTACCCTCACATACAGCCACGAGGCAATGCTGCCAAAAGAAATTGGAATCCCTATCTACAGAGTTTAGCATTTCAAACAAGAGTTCAACGATAGGCGGCTAGAAGAACAACTAGATCTGTTGAAAGAAGTCAGACTAGAAGTAGAAATAAGAACCACAGCGAACAAAAGAAGAGCCAAGAGATGCTTCAACAAGCATGTGCATAAGAGAACATTCAAGTTCGGAGATCACGTATTCAAAGAGATAGGAACAACAACACAAGACAAGGGAAAGCTAAGCCCTCGATGGGAGGGCCCATACATGGTCGTCACCACAAATTGCCCAGGCTCCTACCGCCTCAGAGACTCTCAAGGAAACGAGTTGCTACATTCCTGGAACGCCAAGCATCTACGAAAATTTTATTACTAAAGTTGATTCATTGTCATAAATTTATATGTTTTTATGCACCCATTATGGGCCCAAATAAAAGAATTTTTGTATTTCAATGGCAAAATCTAGGAACATAACATAACCCGTCAGCAAACTCCCCTCCGACAAATCGACAATCTCTGTCAGCAAAGTCAACTCCAGTTTTATCCCTCTCGCAGAAGAATGTGGGTCGGTCCTTGGTCACCCGAACAAAAATCATTAGGTGTCAACAAGCAGGAGCGGGTCCAGTAACCAACAGCTTGAACGACTTACCTCCATGCGGAATACCAAAGGGAAAGGTAGTCCTAAAGGTTGCCTTATCCCTCTGGCAAATGAGAGCGGGATCAGCCCACGGCTCCCTGAATGAATTACCCCGACCTCCACTGCGACGAAGTGTGGGATTAGCACCAACCTGACTCAAACCTTCCTTTCCCTTTGATGTCAACGGGCGGGAGTGGGTCCAGAACAAACTGTTCGAACAACCTACCTCCCTACGAAGGATAATAGGTGAGCATGTGGCTCAACCTCCTCATCCGGGAGAGCGAGACCAACCCCCTAGCAACCCAAATAACTTATCCCAACCCCATCATGGTGAAGAAGATGATCAGCCACATCGTTGTTCAAATTATTTCCCCGTGGGGCGACAAAAGGAAAGGTAGGCCTAAAGGTTACATTATCCCTTAAGCGGCAAAGTGCAGGTCAGTCCTCAGCTACCTGAAGAGAAGTGCTTACCTTCCTCGTAAGGGTCAACGGGCGAGAGTGGGTTCAGCAGCAGACTGCCCAAATGACTTACCTCCCTGTGGGATACCAAAATGAAAGGTAGACCTAAAGGTTGCCTTATCCCTCCCATAGAGGAGAGTGGGATCAACCTCGCAACTACATGAATGGCTTACCCCAGCCCTCGCTACGACGAAGGGTGGGATCAGCGCTAGCCTGACCCAAACTTACCTTTTCCTGTGGTGCCAATAGGTGGGAGCGAGTCCAGAACAGACTACCCAAACAACCTACCTCCCATGGGGAGCAAAGGGAAGGGATGAGCCAAAGGTCGTCTTGTTCCTCCTGCAAAGGAGAGAGGGTTCAACCTCGAGGCTACTCAAATATTTCCCCAAACCCCACCGTAGTGAAGAAGTGGACCAATCAGGTCGTTGTCCGAATTACCTCCCCGGTGGAGAGAGGGTTGAGTCTATAGACCACCTGAATAATGAAATGAAAGACGCGGAAATCATTGACATGGACATCGGCAACGCAGATAGTAGTGGTGTGGCAGAAAACAACAAGCATTGTACTGTATAGGCCTGAGGGCCAAGGTTTGCAACGTTAACTCCTATCCCCCAAAATCAAAATGTTGATAACATTCTTATTTCTCAAATAGGATGGATACAAAATGCTAATGGAGAGGAAGACGGATACAACTCCAGACTATCCGGAAAACTTACATTCCCACGGACCAAGGAGGCAAGCTGAGCCCAAGGCCATCGTGACTCCCGGCGGCGGAGAGCGGGATCAGCCCTACGACTACCCAAAGAAAAAATCTATGCTAATAGAAAGACGGGTACAGCTCCAAACTGACCAGACGATTTACCTTCACGCGGGCCGAGAAGGCAAGCCGAGCCTAAATGCTGTCTTGACTCCCCGCGACAAAGAGCTGGATTAGCCCCATGGATACCTGAAAAAAAAAGAAAAATCTATTATAAAAGAGAGTGTGAAGAATGCCAACCTCATTAAACAAAGTCACAAAGGCTCTGAGAGAATGACTACATGGTAAAGGTCGACGAAAGGGGAGCAAGCAGGAAGACCGCCGGCTAGTAAGGTCCTTGGACATCAGTCTGGCATCAGTGGGGTGGACCGCAAAAGCCCTGTGAGACAAATCCTCGTGGCCAAGCTACCCTCAAGACGGCCAACAACAAAAAAAGGATGCGCAAAAAGACATAGCTGAATATAGTCAACACAAAGAACAAGTTACAACATAAAGCCGCAGAGTTACAAGAAACAAGTTACAACATAAAATCATAGAGTTACATGGAAGAAATTACAAGATAAAGCAACAGAGTTACAAGGAACAAATTGCAACATAAAGCCACAGATCTATAAGGAACAAGTTATAATGTTAGACTGTAGAGCAGCCGGGAGTTGGGTATGACCTAAGGCAACTCATCACAATCGAGGTCGATCATATATTCCATGAAAGTGGCAGACAAAGATCTCCATCACTACGACGTGTCGATAACACTTGAGGTTACTACTAAAAAGTCAACAAGAATGTAATGAGGCAACTAATTGAGTTGTTGAGTTGTGCGGTTATAGCCATCACCTCTGAGCCATCCAAAATCATCCACCAGCTGTGGAGAGGTACGACAAAATATTGGAGGAAGTGAAGACAGTAGGAAGGAATGGCTTCGAAGACGAACCCCATAAACAAAAGGGCGAAAACGAGTAAGGCTCCATAACCAAAAGGGCGAGAACGAGGAGAAGGGGCTTGGGACAACAACAGCAAAGAAAGGGCAAGGAGATATGCCCGGAAAAAGCCGTGGAGAGGAGGCTTGGGACAAAAATAGTAGAGAAGAGCAAGAAGATCTTCCAAGAAAAGAGCCGCGCTGCTTGCGGCCGAGGAAAGTCCATCTTCAGCAGGCAAGATCATTCCACGTAGGGCCATCACCAAGGGCACTCGGAATTAGACCCTTACCGAGAAGAGAACCCTATTTTAGAGACTCCTAATGCAGAGGAAGATCCCCCACACACAAGACCCTGAGTTGCACTGAGGGTTCTAAAGAATGTGAGTCTTCATCTGCTCTAAGCCGTCATTATAACCAAAGTGCCATGCGTCATCTCGAACACCCCAGACATAACTCCTCCTATAGACTACAGATGGTAGCTTCACGAGCTTCTAGAACCCACCTGGCCTTTTCCTGGGCGGCCTCCGCTTCTCTCCTTCGCTTTCTTTCCTCTTCCAAGGCTTTCCTCTTCTTTGCCAGACACTCATCGACGCCTTCAACCTGCTTTGTCAGCCACTTGTTCGACCGATTGTTGAAGTCCCGTTGTTGGCGCAACTCCCGATTCTCGGCCTGTAGTCTCTCAAGTTTCAACTGGCAATTGTCGAGAGACTGCTGCAACACCTCCCTAGCCTCGGAAGCAAGTAAGGCCTCAATGCAAAGAGCGACTTCACCCTACGATCTTATCAAGTCGGCCAGGGTCTCTTCAGCTTCTTCCTTCTGCTTCCACTCCTTAGCCGCACAGTATAAGGCCAACTGTGCAAGTGAATGAAGAGCTTGGTTCTTACTTATCACCTCCTATTGGCAGTCCACGATGAAGGCCGCTAGACGCTCCAACCCCTATCACACAAGTTAGAGTTAAGATCAAGATAGGAAACAAACAAAGAGTTTGAGGAGTTTGTAAGTTAAGACTTTACCGCCGTGAATAGCCTCTTGAGCCTACTTTCCATCTCGTGAATTCGGTCAGTTGGCCAGCCAAAGCGGTCGTCCGAATATTGGCCTAAACATCTTAGACGACCTCATCGCCTTTCCCTTCATCGGGAACCCCGGGTGCCATGACCTCCTTGACCAAAACAACAGTCCCTGTCACTTCAACATCGTCGAAGGAAGCAACCTCGACCATAGGAGTGGCTCTGGTGACAATGCGTTGGATCGGCGACATGACATGAGGAGGATTCTTTATCGTCGCCATCTTCTTGGGGGCTGACGGTTCGGGCCGAATCAAGAGCACCATAAAGGACGAACCTCCAGGAGGAATGGGAACATTGTCATAATCATATCTGATGGGGGAGATCCTCTGGGGCTTCTTTCCTTTCCCCTTTACCAGTAAGCTAGGGTAGCGACTACTAGCAAGCAACGTGACCTGGTTTATGGGGAAGCCCACGTCAGAATGCAAGTTGGGCGGGGGGGCCAAAAATCTGCGAAGGCTATCCTCGGTCAATAAAGCCTCCAAAGAAACGTCATCTAGATGCACTCTCACCCAAGCTTGAACGACCTCGAGCCTAAGTGCATCCTCTAGGGTCAGTTTTGGGTGGTGGCCCGTGTCCCCGCAAAGATGTCCCATATAGAGAATACGGAAACCGGTGCTTGAGGGCCTGCCTAACCGGGAACTCCCATCCATTGCCAAAAAATAAGAAGAAATGGCAGTTGTAACCCTTCACAATAGTATGTTGCACCTCCAACCGAACCAACTCTTGAACTGGCTGGAAGCCGTAGAGGTGTCAGCCCTTCCACAGAATGTTGTGAGTAATGAAGAACTCGTGAGCTGTAAGGTCCAAGAAGTCTAACTTGGTCTCCTCCAACGCTTGGCGCCAGATGACGCAACACAAGACAAGAATCCTCCACGAGTTGGGAGGAAGCTGGGCAGGCACCAACTCGAAGTAGCCTAAAACTTCTCACACTGGCCTACAACAGGACAGCCTAAGGCCGTAGGAGAACATGGTGGGATACACTGTGACCTTGGTACCAAATCCCTCAAAGTTCCTCTGCCCCTTCGGTGGAGAAGGGCACCACGAACTCCACTTTCGAAAGGACCCTATAGGTCACTTTCAACACCTCCAGTTCAACAGGAGTCACTACCGATTTCCACGTAAATCCGGCTAATTCCTCTTGGGTGGCACCACCATGGCCAACAATAGCCTGAGCACCCCAGAGGACCCAACTTGTCCAAAAGGGTGTGAAGATTTCTTCAGAGCCATGAGAGATCAAAAGGAAAATAAAGGAATTTTGGGAGAAAACTGAAAGAAAGCAAAGGAATGAAAAACTCAAGCAACGAGCAAGGAACGCTGAGAACAAGGCAAAGGCAAGAGTGAGTGAATGAACTTTCACAATGGAAGAAGAGTCCTTATATAGACAGGGTTGACATTTGAGCTCTTGAGGTAACATAACTCCACGTGTCCCCCAAAGTACCAAAATCCCTTGATTGTCTCAACCTCCACAGAGTGTATCTACGGATACTATGTGCGGAATAAATGACTGCCTAACACGAGGTCATGATGAGATAACGAAGGGACACCATTCAATGAGAAGCGTAAACGTCGTAATACAGCCATGTAAATGGAAGACAAACCGTTGCTCAGCTCAGAACAAAAGGTCGGGTGGTCTTACAATGCAAAGGTTAAAGGAATGAAGAAAGAATTCCCCTCGGACTTCCCGGTCAGGTTTGACTGCTGGACATGAGTCAGAGATCAATGGCCATTGCATGCCAAGTCAAAATTCAAATCCATACGTCATTAATCACTAATTAATGACATAACGGATGGGATAACCGCCCTCATGATACGTGTCCGCAATACTTGCCTAGGATATTAACTTCCTCCGGAGTAACGGTTAATTAATCCAACAGGGATTAGAAAAGATCCTGCCATGAGACAAGCTCCGATGATTAGGCAACCAACTTATATAAATAAATGTCAAAGGACATGCCTAAGGTAACTTCTCATCCCCATTCATTTGAAATACTATCTAGAATACAGATTGATTTAGGCATCGGAGATGTCCCTAGACACACCCACCCTCTCCAACTTTCTAATTGCAACTTACTGGAAGACATTATTTTGTTGTTATTTAAATAACACAAATGGGGTGGTGACCTCGTATGTGAATACTCTAGTGAAGTGAAATCAATTCATTGCATGTGTTAATCATTGTCTTTGTTGTAATCGTTGTCTTTGCATGTGTTGATCAAAATTTACATTTTGATTTCACTTTTCCCCTCTTGCTGAAATGCCGCATGAGTTGGTGAGAGAAGTCCAGTCTTTAGTTGGTTAAGCCGGGCGTATGTCCAGGTCAGAGCAATCGCCCTCACCTTTCTATGGATGAACTTTGTTTTTTGGTGCGAGGCAAATCTTTAAATCATGTGGGGGAACATATTTGTCTAATTGTGTGGATACTACAGTGTAGATCTTCATCATGGATAATTCATGATGGATGGTTTATGAATACATAAACCATCTCTTCCTATCTCATTTCATACATTCAAACATCATCCAAATACAAACACTTTTGAATTTCAGGTTTTCAGATTTTAAACTTTTTCATTTAATTATTACATAATCATTATAATTTTCTCAAATTTCAAAACAAAACACAAAATCCAATTCAATTTTCTCAAATTTCAAAATAAAAATTATATAAAAAATTATATTCAAACAATATTATAACTTTATAATATTTTTACTCAATTTTTTCTCTCTCATTTTTCAAAATCTTATAAAACATCTTAATTCAAACTATTTAGCTACTATCCATAAACTATCTCAATACTATTAACAGATTTATTGTCTCATATGTGTAATCAAACGAGGCCTAAGTCAATGGTAGTTCTTTATTTTCTTTCTTTCTTTTTTTCCCCAAGAGTCAGGGATACTTGTCCACAAGTGACCATTTCCAAATTTTATCTATAAACTCTCACTTATGGCAGAAGAAAACTATGGATACAAAAGAAGCCAACCCAACCTATATCCAAAGAAACCAAACAAACAAGACCAAACCAAAATAAAAAGACCTAGTGAACATTAAACTTTAATGCTGGGGAGGCCAAGTTTATCAATACGAAGGATATCCTTAACATGACGAGGGAGTAACCCACCCTCCTCATATCTACACGTCAAACCTGCTTCACCTTGCTATGCTAGAAAATCTGCAACCTAATTCGCTTCTCGATAATGATGGCGAATGCCCCTTGAAGAAAACTTCCTAGCCAACGACAACCAATGGAGAACATGTCCCCACCAGGTTCCTGCATACATAAAAGGCAATCCCATTGCCAGGCCGCTCTCTCCCAAATTTGCGTTGCAAATTCGCCAGAGCACAGAACATGCTCAAGAGTCTCCACGTTCCTGGTATTACAACAGTCACATCTAGAGACCAAGTGCACTCCACAATTATGCACTATGGAATCCACCTACAGACAATGGAAGTGAGCCTTCCACATGCACAGCGAGATTTTTTTCTATAGGAGTTTATGCCAAATCCACTCCATTCCTGGGATTCTCTCTTGTTTTAAATAGATCACCTCCCACACATTAGTTGAAGAAAAAACACCATCCGACGTCAGCTTCCAAATGAGACAATCAACCCCTTCCCTCTTTGCCGAAACAGAGCTAATAATCTCCCCCAAAACCTCATTACCCACCAACTCCTCCAACAACTCGAAATTCCAACCAAAATTACCCCAGCACTCCTTAATTTGAAGCAAAGGATTTACAATAGTGGTAGCACATAAACATAATGGACTAGACTCAAGTCATTGATCAAACCAAAATGACTTCTCGCCTTCTCGAATACGCCAATGAATATTATCACAAACATCCGGCAAAACTCTCATAACCGATTTCCAAAACCGTGAACAAGCAAGTGTATTTTTTGCAAGAACTAGATGACTACTTTTCACATATTTAGCCTTGAAGAACCGGGTCCATAGATTATCCAACGTTAACAAGTGCTATGCGAATTTCATATGGAGTGGACGCTGCACATCCACAAACTTTCTGAGTCCCAAACCTCCCTCCACAATCGGCACACACATCTTGGACCAAGGGTACCATTTCCTCTTAGTTCTGCCATTGCTCTCTCCCTAAAAGAAAGTCGATAAAATGGAGTTAATTTTTTTCAAAGACACCAACAGAATACTTAGCACAGCTAACAAATGAGTGGCCATACAAGAAAGCACATGCTTCAGCAAGATTAATCGACCCCCTTGGGATAGCAGCCTAACTTTCCAGCCGCCACTTTATCACTAATTTTATTCACCAATGGCTCAATCGATCTAGCCGTTAGCCTCCCAGTCACTAATGGTACACCAAGGTAAGTAGCTGGAAAAGACCCTTCCACAAATCCTAAAATTCTCAACAATTCCCACCTTCGAGCTAAGTTGATCTGCTTGGAAAAATAAATAGCAAATTTTTCCGTACTGATTAATTGTCCTGACCAACTTTCATATTTCTCTAAGGTCCTCAACAACATTCGAAACAACCTGGCATCCCCATTAGTGAAAACCAACAAATCGTTTGCATAGAGTAAATACGATACAAAGGGTGCACCTCTAGGATGATAAAATTTGCCAATTCTTCATCCCCAAATTTAGTCACTAAAAGGTGAGACAAAATTTCCTCCATGATAATAAAAAGATATAGCGAAAGTAGATCACCTTGTGGCAAACCTTTAGAAGCTTTGAAATAGCCTTTGTAGGTTCCATTGAGCATAATAGAAAACCAAGGAGATTGAACACACTCCGCAATCAACTTACAAAATTTGTCATTGAAACCAAAGCTACTTAGGACCTACAAAAGAAAATCCTAGTGAACTCTGTCATACACTTTGGCCATATCGACTTTCAACAACATATTACCACCTTGGGTCTTTTTGTGCAATGACCGGACCATCTCTTGAGCATGCGTAATATTTTCAAAAATACTCCGCCTAGGAATGAAAGCTCCCTGTTCCTGTGAAATCAGCTTCAGAAGTAAACTAGTCAACCTGTTAACTAAAATCTTCGAAAAGATTTTATAAACCACAGAGCAAAGCCTTATAGGCCTAAACTTGTCTAAACTCTTTGGGTCCGGCACTTTTGGGATGAGCACAATATAAGAAGATGCATAAAACCTTAGTAACATTGCACCATTAAAAAAATCTCGCGCTGCTTCGACCACGTCATCCTTCACAATCTCCCAACAAAACATGTAAAAACCATATCCGAAACCATCTAGACCAGGCAAACTATGCTTTGGAATAGAGAACATCGCTGCTTTAACTTCATCTTCTGTTGGGCTCGCACATAGCATAGTATTTTCATCAGCCAAAATCACAAGGTCTACCAGCGCCGAGAGTTCTGCAGGCTGTACATTCGGTCTTGAGGACCAAAAACTCTGCAAGAATTCTATGGCCCTGTTATGAATAGCCTCCGGTGTTGTCAGCACAGTTCCATCTGTCAACTTCATGCACGGCACAGTAGAATGCTTTCTACATTGGTTCACAGACGCATGAAAAAAACTAGAATTTTGATCTCCCTCTTGTAACTATTTCCTCTTTGCCTTTTGAGCCAATCTAATTTCTTCCCTTGCTTCCCATTCTGCCAACTCCTATTTAGCAAGCAAAAATTCTTATTCAACAACCAGATCATTGCTATCCTGAAGCTAGAACTCGAGGAACTCCACCTTCTCCTCTAGTGTCTTAATCGATAGATCCACCCGGCCAAAAATATTACGGTTCCAATGTTTCAAAACAGACTTCACTTTCTTCAGTTTGGCAGCTAATTTATACAAACCACTACCACTGATTACTGGTTCGATCCATACTCCTCCACACACTTCAAAAACGAGTCATGCGAGTACCACATATTTTGGAAACGAAAAGGAGAAGGACCATACGATAATCTCGGCGAACATAAATGAACCACCATGGGACAATGATCGGACGACTTCCTCATCAAATATTCCATATAAACCATGCTAAATAAATTAGAGAAAGCAATATTCCTCACACTCGGTCTAATCGGGCCCAACTTCGAGACCGACCCTCATGGCCATTACACCAAGACATACTTCTTCCTTGAACCCGCATTTCTACAAGTCCACAATTATCCTTATCCAAGCTTTCATTAAACTCAGCCATTGTTGACAATGGACGTGGGTGCCCCTATACGTTATGAATTTGAGCGTATAACATTAAAATCCCCTACCACCAACCACGGAGATTCGACAGTACAAATACTTTCAAGCTCACCCCATAAACCATGTCATTCTAACCGAGTACATTTGGCATAAACAAAGATCACCAAAACTTGATTAGTCCCCAAGCAAAACCAACCCGAAAGGGATGGATTAGTCATGTGGAGCACCTCAAACTCATAACCATCCTTCCAAAAAAGCCACACTTTACCTCCTGGAGACTCATTGTAGCAGTACTTCGAAAACTCCAAGAAACTAGCAAGCCATTGCATTTTAGATTCCTCGTGAAAAGTTTCCAAAATCGCTACTACTGCTGGCCAATGCTTTTTAACTAAACTTTTAAGTCTCTTTCTAGACCGACCCAAACCGAGAACATTCTATACTAAAATCATGTCAATCATAAATTAACCTTAGAGGTTCAGGTAGCCACCCACTGCGAATGCCGAACATAATGTGTCAATTGTTCTGTCTGTTTGATTTTATGCCCGTGAGGCTCCTGGTCAGAATCATATACCTTTTCCTTCCTCACCTCCTACCCCCTGCCTCTCACCTCACCATCATAATTATACTCCAAACCACCAGCACTAGCAAGATGATTATTAAAATGCCCACCACGGCTTTCCATTTCCAAAACCTGCAACACTACATCACACTGCCCGTTTACTTCAGTTCCAACTCCAGAATTTTCAGTCACTAAGAGCTCAAACTCAAAAAGCGTAGGGTTATTATCCAAACTGGCAGGAGTGGTTTCAATAATCACAGGATTCTTATCATGGGGCGCAAGATCTTCAAACGGTATGGGTATGTCCTTTAACAGCACGACCTCACTCACATACGTGGATGGATCCACTTTGCATTCAATTTCCTCACAACTCTTATTATCCTTCAGATCATTCCAAGATACTTGTACCTCAAACGTAATCACCTCATTACGTTTTAACCCGTCCTCTGCTACTGCACCCGAAAAAGAGCTAGCACCTAAAATCACCCCATCCACCGCCTCTGCCTGGGCAGACGTTGATACATCCCGAGCATTCGCCCCTTCAGTCAAGTCCTTCTCCACCTGCTTATTTTTATCCTGCCAAGCCCGCTTGAATAGAGGCTTCCTATTTACCTTTTCCCCTTCTGGTTTCCCCAAACCAACCCTACAGACCACCAAAGTATGACCCTGACGGAAACATTTAGAACAATAATAACCATGCCGCTCATACTTTACGTTCTGCCAGATTTTCTTCGTAGTTGATAAAACTACGGGAAAGCCCTGCACTAGTTCCTCCGATAGATCCACCTCAACACACATCCTAGCCCCGGATGCTCTAGTTTTATGAATTGTGGCATTATCTGTTCCCAGATAGCGACCAAACCTAGTTGCCAAAATTTGTAAACAATCTGGACGATATAAATGAAGTGGCAACCCTGGCAAAAAAATCCACTGAGGCGCAAGCGGAGATTCGTGTGCCAGATCGAAATCCTTAGTCCAACGGAATAAGCAAAAAGAGGAATCCCCCATAGTACGTCCTTCACGAGCCCAGCCACGCAAGAAATCACGTTCACTCCTCATCTGTACAAGCACATGCAACGCATCCATAAAACTGACAGTGGGGGCCTCTTTAAGTCCCCACGATTTAGCAATATGAGAGCGTACAGTCTCAATGGACAGCCTGGTACTAGAAAACTTGAGAACCAATGTAAACTTGAAATCATCCGTAGCTTTTGACATCTCCACCTCTGAGAAAACAAAGCCTTGTTCACCATCTATTTCCACCGGATATCTCATGGGAAGCCTGAAAGAGGACTGCAATGTAGAGGAAACTGCTTGAGCAAATGACTTTGCCCCCTACGCCACAACAGCCCCCGCCATAGAAGAGTCTAATGGAGGGGGAAGGGCGGCCTCCATGGCCAAAGCCTAGCGCAGCAAACGTTACAATTCAAAATTTGGAAACTCCGTGAAAAACGGGATAACCAAAACCATAATATTCCAAAATCGCCAAAGCTAGCTCTCGTGTAATATCAGTATAATATCTTTTAGTCAATGGTAGTTCATCTCCATTAATTATTCTTAATCTTAATAGCTATCATGTTAAGTATTGTTAGGACATACAAAGCATGCCTACACATTATTCTCCGAAATTCAAACAATCTACAAATGCATTCAACAACAAAACCATATTCAATGTTTTAAACCCAAAACACCACTTGTTTAATGTACACATCTTCCACTTTCACCTCGTCAGTAACCTTATAAGTGCGGCTTGGACCTGCACAATTGACTAAGAAAGGTCAACAATATAAAAACCCACGGAACCCATCTTGAACTTCTTTGAATTTTGGATTAGTGTACAGTGATTGGAATTGCTTCTCAATTGTGTTGTGGGTTATACATGAAAATTGGGTATGGAAGGAGCTAAAGTCTACCACCATCTCATTTTCTAATTTTTTTTCAAAGCATTATCATATTGCTTAACAAATTGTTTCAAAGAGGTCCTCGAGTTAACATAATCATCAAAGAACGCGCTTATACTTTTGCATTGATGTGTCGTCGACATGGCGACCCAAAATATATTTTCACATATGCGGGCACCCATTTACGCATTTCCCCATGCAATCAATCTAACCAATAATTATCATGTAAATTGAAAGTGTCAAGCATTGTGTCCCATTTGTCTTCAAATTCCTCCTATATCAAAGAGTCAAAAATACAATTATGTATATGAGCCTTAGTTTCTTCATATTGAAAATGGGAGGCAGATTCTTTATGATGCATACTGAAAAGAGTCAAAAATACAATTATGTATAGGCGCTGCTAAACAACAACTTCATAACATGCCATAAATAAAATCAGCGTCAAAATGTTGGAAAGACTGTAGCGATTGCAATTTGCATTGCCATATCTTGATCATAATTATTGCTTTCGGTGCTTGACCAATACAATTCAACCATGAATGAAACAACAGTAAAAGTGTTCTCATTTGCACTCGATATTAACTCACATTTGAGGAGAGAAGATTGTCTATGATGATTGAATC
>QEOT01001541.1:78929-94332 GCA_003123785.1 Pterocarya stenoptera
AATGGGGCTGACATTCACAAAGCTTTTCAGCCGGCTTTTCGCCAAGAAAGAAATGCGAATTCTCATGGTTGGTCTTGATGCTGCTGGTAAGACAACCATCCTCTACAAGCTCAAGCTTGGCGAGATCGTCACAACCATTCCTACTATCGGTAAGTTTCTGAGTTGATTCATCCTTTGTTGCTTGTACTTTTGGTTTCAATTGGAAGATCCGTAAGACCTGATTATATGTTTTTGGTTTGATGAATCTGCTTTTTGACTAATCATATGATAAGCCAGCCATTGTTTGATATTCTTCATTAGCAAACATTTTCGAGAAAGTCTTAGTAGAGAACTCTAGCATTTAAGAGTTCGTTCCTGAGTGATGTGAGGCACTGTAGAGTTTGCATGCCTGGATATTATCAAATTTCACACACATACGTGGCTTGTTATCTGAATTTTCAATCGATGTGCCATGCGTAATGTTAAGAGCTAGAATGATGGTTTTCATAATATTCCCTTTAGATCTTGTTGTTTATAGTATTTTTAGTTTTTAGTGCTGTGTATGTATTACTTTTTTGTGCATTACTTGCAAATAAATTTATAAAGCTTATGGAAAGAAAAGTTGAATTGGATTGTTTATGAAATAAATGTTATATTTTCAATTCAGTTAGTCCTTTTCAATATATATATATTTTTTTATGCATGGGATGTGATGTTCGTGGTGGTGGTTAACATGTTTTTCTTTTATCTCTTTGAGAGAAGTCTTTATAACACTATGGAAATGAGCTTAAGTAACTTGTATGGTGTGCCTGATTTTGGGAAATATTTCCTCTAATATGATTTATTTTATTGTGTACAAGTCTTATATTTGTTGTGTCAAGACAACCTTTTCAACAAATCACAGATATCTTTCTGAGTTTTCTTTGGCCATTAGATTCACATAATTAGATGTGATCACCCTGGAGATGGTGTAGTCGTCTTGAGATTAGAAACAACCGCATTATATGCTTCAATGGCAATAGAGATGAAATTAACCAAACTTTTTATTTGACAGTATGACTTATAAAAAGAAGTTAGTTGACAGTGACAATATTTTTTTCTTGATGATAACATTTTATGGACTGGACACAGAATTTATCATCCCAATCATATTGTGTTTGGTGATCCTTAGTTAAATATTATTATTTTCTTTTCATGCTTCCATGAAGTTGACAACATTTATGGTATTTTCATGTATGAACCCAGGGTTCAATGTGGAGACGGTGGAATATAAAAACATCAGCTTCACTGTCTGGGATGTCGGTGGTCAGGACAAGGTATGAACCTGTAATTTTATTCCTATAATTTGATGCATATAAATTCTGTTAGACTGGTTCCTTGCTTTTTTTAAGACTTGAAATTTGATACTTTTGGATGAAATTTCCATTTTGCTGTTAGTTCCATTTTAATGGATATGAATAAGTTTTTGTCTTGTACAGATCCGTCCCCTGTGGAGGCACTACTTCCAGAACACTCAGGGTCTTATTTTTGTGGTGGACAGCAATGACAGAGACCGAGTTGTTGAGGCACGAGATGAATTGCATAGGATGTTGAATGAGGTATGCTAGATAGGAACTAAAATCTTATTAAATTGATTTATAATTAATGAGGAGAAATTGAAGTGAATATGTACATAATAAATAGTTAGAATCACTAAAGATATCCTAAACTTTTTAGTGATTGTGGATGTCTTTTTGTTTCAATTCCTTTTTTCATTCTTCACTGTCTGATTATGTGATCCATCGTGATTGTTATTAGTTGCATAGCCTTAAAACAGTATACTGTGTATGTGGAAAGTGTTTTCTTTTTAAAGTAAGTTTTGAAATATCTAATGTGGAAGCCTTATTTTATCAAGAATAATTGTTGTTGAACTTTTGAGTAGCATTGTAATGAACAATTGTTCTCTGATATGTAAATTTTAATTTCTTGTGGTCCTTTTAGATCTTTTGTGACTGAGGAAATTATATATTAATGTCCTGGGTTTTCCTCACATATAGCTTTAAATTAATTTCTGAAATTCATGAAATACTTTGAAACTTTGAGGAAGTCTTGATAGGCATCGATGCATGGAATGTGTGTATTAGCATGCTCCATTTTTTGGTTCTTGGAGCTTTTGATTTCCTGAAGCTTTTATGCAAGTGATGTTAGAGTTTGTTGAATAGTCTTGCCTTTTACAAGCAGGCAAGAGATTAGGGATTTGCCAAACTGTATGTGCTATTGCTGAGAAAAAGTTTTTGGATAGTCGGTTGAATTCTGTTGTCAAAGATATATTTCCTTCTTTAAATGAAGTTATCTTTATCAGCAACATTAATGTTATTAAAGGCCATTTTGCATATTCAGCTTAAATTTCTGTATTTGATTGACTAAACATGTTATATGCTATTTGGTTTCAGGATGAACTGCGAGATGCAGTGTTGCTTGTCTTTGCTAACAAGCAAGATCTTCCTAATGCAATGAACGCCGCTGAGATTACTGATAAGCTTGGCCTCCACTCTCTCCGCCAACGTCACTGGTAAACTTATCCTTTTTTTTTTCTTTTTTTTTTTATGACTACTAACTTCCTTACTGTGTTGTAATCCTGCTTTAGTTCATAATAGAAGCTTTTGTCTCAATAAAATTGTCCTAATTGATTCTAATATGTTTCCTGATCTCTCCAGGTACATTCAGAGCACCTGTGCAACTTCAGGGGAGGGGCTTTATGAGGGTTTGGATTGGCTCTCTAACAACATAGCGAACAAGGTAAGTATCTATACCTAATTTTCCCATATCTATAAAAGTTGTATACACCATGTAAACAAGAAACTCTAATTTTATTATTAAGATAGATAATTTTTAGTGATCAAGAAAAGAAACGCATAATTGGTTAGACGAGGGGTATACGACAAATTCACCTAGTTAGAGAAAGAGAAAAGAGCAAGAAACTCCCAAAAAGTAGAGTTTGTGAGAGATAGGTTGGCCACCATTCCATCATGGAGTGTACGAAAGAAGAAAGCCACGAGGTCCTCAAAATGGAGATCTTGGGTTTGAAACCCCCCTTCCCCAAATGTATTAATATATATATGTACCACATAGGGAATGTTTGGTCACAAACTTTTTTTCAAAATTTTGTAAAATTTCTCTAAAGATTTTAAAATTTTAAACCAAAAAGATTTCTATTGCAACTTTTCATTCACTCATTACTCAAAAACAAAAATCAAAACAACTTTTACAAACACCAAAACAAAACTATTAAAAATTATATTCAAACTACTTTTCAACTCTACCTATCCACTTTCACAAACTCCATTGTAAAACTTATTTTCAAAAACAGAGTTTATGCAAATTTCTCTCCTTTCCCAAAACCCGATAAACAATACATCTAAAAAAAATTCTAAAAATTCTCTACGTTCTCTAAATTTTTTATAGCCAAACATGCCCCAAGTGTACCGGAATCATCTTCTACAATGTCTCGCTATGTTGGGTTCCTTCCAACAGAGTAATTATTAGGTAGTTCTAGAGTACGGACATGCAAATCTCCCATCCTATTGTAGGATGCCATATCATTAAAAATTAGTGCTATGTATGCAATTCTAATGACATAGATGTTTATGACAGAATGAGAATACCACGTCATCCATACTTCAGGAGAATCTAATAATTTTCCCCTCCAGCATGCCAAAAGATCGACCTTTATGGACATCACCCAACTCAACCCAAAATGATTGAAAATAGCTTGCCATCTAGTGGTAATTACCTCACAATATGGTCAACAATGGACGGACCCCCCCATCCCTCTTACACATACAACACCATGATGTGTCCACTTAGATTTTCCAAAGCAGCTTCCCAACTGCAGCCATCTTAGCGAAGAAAGTGGCTCTCGAGGGAGCTATGCTCCTCCAAGTGGGCTTCCTTGGGAAAGTGTTCTGTTGTGGGGAACTAGTGCATTATAGCATGAATTGACTTGAATCACTCCTCTCCCCGAGGTGCTCCTTTGCATCTCTTTTTCCCAGCCCAATACAACCTAGCCTAAATTGTCTGCCTCTCGAACAAATTCCACCAATTGATGAGAGCTATTTGAGAGCTGTAAATTGTTTGCCACCGATGCATAATCCCTAGCAATATTGAACAGATCCAACAAAGCTTTTTCAAGTGTCCGATTGCCACACTATGCATAATTGCAAAACTCCACATTCAATATCTCCATTTCTCATCAATGGGTGGTGGAATTGGTGGCAGACAATTATGATATTTCCACATTCAATATCTCCATTGAATTCTCTACATCTTCACTGTCAAATTCCCCTCCATTTCTCATTATTGTGTTTCTCAGGAAAAAAAGAGAGGCTGCTTATTTTACTCTTGCATTATTTGTGTAATCTACTTTTTGACGGTTTTATGCTTGTCCTTCGTTATCATCAATTGCAGGCATAAAGCTCCTGTGGAGTCCTTTTGTTCACTGGAAATTCTGGATGCAGGGGTGAATATTATCTAGTTTTGTTTTTTCTTTTCCATCCCGAAGACAATTGGATTGTGTTTGTGCCTTTTTACTCCGGGAAATGATCTTTTTTTTTTATCAGGGACTTTTATGCTATATTGTAATAGAAAATGGGTATGTTGGATATGTTATACCTGAGCTTTTTGTCTGGGTTGCATGCAATTCTTCTAGCTGTAATCAAAACTAATTTGTTGCAGCTGCTTAATTGATTTTATACGTATTATGTGATTCATTCTGTCTGTGTTAAGGGTTATTATAACTTCCACTGTTTTTTAATGGACCCGACAAAACCTTCCTTCATGGGCCCTGGAAGGTGACAAGCGGTTGATATATTTTCCTCACTGGTGGGCTAAGTCATTAATTTCTATCTTAATTTCTTAATCTCTCTCCCCCTTCAGCTCCATTAATTTCTTTATAGAAATATCTCATTAATATGGCTTAACATGAATTTTATCTTAAGCATATTACGTCAAGTTATATCAATTTCTAAATTTTAATTTTACAAAAAACTTTTGTGAACCAATAATTTATCTTTGTGATAAACATGTTGTATCCTCATGAAATGGCAATTTTTATCGGCACCGACTCTTTTACCTGTTCAGGACTAACATCTGAAACACGCCAATATGTCAATTCGTGGTTTCTGGTCCACCCAATACCTGTAATTACCATAGCAACTCGTCCCCACATACATATGGCGGTCGACAATTAAATGCACAGGAATTAATGGTACCGAATTCCGAATTTCAGCTAGCTGGATGGTAACCCGACTGAACTTCAGGGGGAGGGCTGTCTATTCTACCAAACAAGTTGCAAAGAATAATCAAGTATATAGATCATGGAGAAGATGATGACAAAAATGTTTTGGACCAGCTGTTGGGCGGTCTTGGTTCCATAGAGAAATTTGCCTGATTGATATTAATTAGGTTTTAGTATTTGTTGGGGACGATCGAGAGGCTGGCATGGGTTTTGGGCACACGTCTCTCAATTTGTTCTCATCGTTCTTTGCCAATCAACGCCGACCACACTCTTCAAATCAGGAGCTCGTAGCTGCATGAGATCGATCGGGACCTCAAACCTTAAAGGGCCCGGAGACATGGAGACCTGACATTAATTATGGCATGCAACTTCTTTTTTCATTTTTTTGGAAAATATTAGTTGGAGGAAGTGATTTCAAAAATATCAGCTCATGAGAACAAACGTTGTACGTGTTACTTTAATTTCTCTATTTTTTTCTTCCTTTAGTCAATATTGAAATCTTTAAAAAATTTACAAACTCACGTAATTTGATATGGTGCATTAAATCATAAGGTACGTTTTATTATTATTACATTACTTTAAGTCACATCAGTTTGTAAATTTTTTCCATCACAGCGATAGTGATGCGCAATCTTCTAGCTATTCACGTCTCTCTGCCAGATTCTAATCTATATATCCCAAAGCTATAAATTGTCGTGAACATAATCAAATGGTTATGGACATGTATCATATTATATGTGTCCCACTTTTGTTGACAAACAAAGAGCCAGAGATCATGGGCCAGTCTGGACCAGTACCGCCAGCCACCATTTGCATTCCTGAGAGTGATACCTTCTGGCTTTACCGATCACATCATCATCAAAAGAACCTTATTATATATTTCCGGTAAATAATGAAAAATCAATAACTATTATAAAATAAAAAGATCTTCTCTCTCTATTGAGTTAATAAATCATAAAGGTAGGAAGCTTTTTCGTCGTCAATTTTTTCTTTTTCTTTTAAATCATAATATCAAATAATTGAATGGATTTATTGTAGTGATAAAGGCAATAAAATAAAATGTCTTTTAGACTTTAGTGTGTTAGAGATTGACATATGTTATGTCAATAAATAAAATAAAATAAAATGATGAGGTATACATATGTGGTTCAATAGAATACAAACAAGATGCTTTCAAAATCATATAAATAAAAGATGAGTGTTGCTAGGTGCCACCTAGCAGTGATCTAGGCAAATGTTTTTTTTTTTATAATTTTTTTAATTTTTTATTCATATTTTTTTAGGTATTTTTAAATATTTAAAAAAATATTAAAAAAATATCAATATATTAATAGTCACTTCCTTAATCAGTAAGTAAAAGAAAAAAATGTAAAAAAAAAAAATTAAATGCATGAACAATCAAAATGAGAAGGTAAAATTGGACGATATAATAGCATTATTCATAAAAGATTATTAGGTTATGAAAATTAGAGGCAGACAAATCAGGCTTCTGCATTTTAATTTCCTAATGAATTAGATCATGGTTTCAGTTGAAGACTTGTCACTCTTTTAGAACATATTTTGATCTCACTATGGGTTAGTTTGGATAGTAAAATGAGATAAGATGAAATGGTTTTAGATAAATTGAATAAAATATCGTTATAATATTATTTTTTAATATGATTATTGTTTTAGAATTTGAAAAAGTTAAATTGTTTATTATATTTTATATGAAATTAAAAAAAAAATTGTAATGATGAAATGAAATGAAACACTGTATTGAAAGTGATCTAAATTAGTTGGATCTATAGCCTCTACCCAACTTAGTGCTAGCTAGCTAGGCTCGTCGTCCTCTTGATTATATTTGTCCAAAATATAGCTCGACCTATATTGCCCAGAATTAGTTCGAGTCCGTCGAAAAGTGCTTGGAAAATGACATTCAATGGAAGATGTTATATTTGTATTCCCATTTAAAAAAAATTCCCATAAAAAATTAGGATTTGTACACGTACGTACTTCATCATGATTGTTCAACAATTATGTGGCAACTTTTAGAAGCATCTAGGCAGGAAATAGTAAAAGACACTAAAACATTTCTTGTTGTTATTGTGGCCTGCATGGCTTTGAACTGGTGCACAGAGTTCACAAATGCTGTTCATGGCCTACAATACGCTAGAAGATGATCATTATTCTTACACAAAAAAGGATGGCCACCCACCCTCTTATGTATTTGAAGATCAGTGGAGTAGTATTACTTGGAAAATTGAATTAGGACAAGAATTGATGTTGATCACTGGGATGGATGGAGGCAAAGGATAATGACAAAAGCTACTTGAGCATACTGACATGTGTCAACATATGAGCAATTAGAATCAGTGAAGACATCATATCCTCCAAGTGGGGAAGGGGGGAAACAATATTATGATAACTACTACTTGAGTTCGTAAAGAACAAAAGATTAACATTTCTAAAAATCTTACCTTTTATTAATCAACAGCATTATTCCCTGGATTTACAACCCATATTCTTGAGTCTGTCGATCGATTAGCATAACAATATTATGGAGGAAACTACTAATACCAATTGTTTAGAAACAACACCGACAAAACTATACGCTATTGGTGGTTATTCGTGTTGGTTGTTCATGTTGACATCATGTCAAGTTATGAATATTAGACTATATGGATCAACTCAAATCTAACCTATTTAATTCAACTGATCTAATTCTAAAACTCTAATACAACCTATATAAATAGCGGATAACACGACATAACACGTAGTATAACTTACTTTTAATTTTTATTGGGTTAACCTAAACATGACCCACATAAATAACGGAGGACACAACATGACAACCCGTATAGCTAGTTTGATAATTAGTTCTTATTGAGTTAGCCTCAGCAAGATCTGATTCAACCCTTTAGCCCGTTTCATATAAATGGATTAAGCTTATCATAAATCTAGTTCTAATTGTAAATTATTTATAGTAGTTATCCTTATATTATGATCAATATCAAATCAATGATACATAAGAAAATTAACATTTCCTAATTAAAAACAAAGGTTTTTTTTTGCGGGAAGTTAATAGTTTGATATACTAGTGTTCAAGTACTAATATTAATATTGTATCCCAATAATAACAACGATATATAAAATTAAATATTTATAGAATTTAAAAATAAATTTATTCGGATTATACGTGTAGTTCGCAGGTTTTGTGGGTTCAACCACAATTAATTATTTTATTAATTGTGTTATATCGAGTCAACCTATTTGATCCAAACTCAAACGTACTTATTTTATGTCGTATTTGTATTGAGATCGTGGGCAGGGATGATGCCAGGATTAGAATTTTAGAGGGGCCAAATATTTTAGATTTGAATAAATAGTTCAATTGGAAATTTTTAGGAATGCCACTAACAAAATGATAATAAATAAAATAAAAGTTATTAAAGAATAAGAAATAAAAAAAATCAAAACCTAAAGAAAATAGAAATTTCACATAAATTATAACAGTAAAAAAGTTTATCTAATGTTTTAATTAAAAAGTGTATACATAAATTTATGTTTTATATGTGTTTAAAAGAAACTATTATTTTTCTAATACATCTTCCTAAGAATTGAAATTTTCTCTATCAAAATATTATATGAAGTAAAATTAAATGGAAAATAATATATCTAAAGTATTAAATTTTAGTAAAAATGGTCACGAATTTTCTTGGCGGCCTCCCCTCTTGGCTTCATCTCTGATCACGAATCATATCATATATTGACATCCCTTTCACAAATACACATGATTAATCTATATATTGCGCCTAGTAGCACTTTGTTTAGTCCACTATCCAAATTGCATATCTCATCTCACATTTAAAAATAAGTGGGACTACTAGTCTTGATCTATTTTTCCAGGACTTAGCATTTAGTCATCCATATACAACAATGCTACCCAACAACTATCATACATCACTACACTTCTTGTCATCCCTCTCAGTCTTTGCATTATTATAATATTAAACCGTTCATTGCCACTCCTCCAAGCAATCCCTTTCGGAGAGGAGAATGGTACTTAATATATCATCTGACAACCCAATTGAAGTGAATAAAAATTGAGCATTGCTTTGCATCATTCTACACACCACACACCAAATTATTTTTTATTTATTTTTATTTTTTTTTCAATTTTTTTATTTATTTTAATCTTCTTGAAAATTTATATTTTTTTATTCATCATCCATATAATACACATTTAATAAGAAAAAACAAATAAAAAAATAAAAAAAATTATGATGTGTGGTGTGTAGGTTGATGCAAAGATTAATTCATAAAAATTATTCGTTTCAAAATTTTTTTTTTAATTTCTGCATTTTATTAAATAAAAGTTACATTTTCTAACTTTACTTTCCTACTAATTTGAAAGTTCAGAAATTTGAAACAATTAAAAGTAATTTTTATTAACTCTATTAAATTGAGTTTTCAAATGGCAAAATCGTTCTAAACTAGTTGCCAAAAACCTTGTCAATTCGGCCACGCTCCTAGACTTTGGGCCCAAAAATTACTGGACCAACATGTTAGGTATATTTCTAGCAATTTCCCCCATTTCGTGTAGCATTGTAATTGGGGGAAATTATTGAGATTCCCATCCCTTTTAACTTTTTTTTCTTTTTCCTTTTTCACCTTAAATTGGATGCATTGGATTATGGATATCCAAAAATTTTCATAGTTAAAATAATATTTCTACAAATTTGAAGATACAATTTTCACTCTTCAAATCTTATTTCATTACTTTTTTCTCTCTCCTCTCCCTCTCTCTCCACCAACAGATAGAATTTTAGAAAAAAAAAATTAGTAAATGTTAAATGATAGAATTTGCAGTGGTGCTAATTGTAAAATATAAAATAATAATAATAATAATAAAGTAATAATATTTTTTTATTATTTGACTCAAAGATGCATAATTGGATGTAAGAGTTTTTCTTAATATGCAAAATCAATATCTAAAATATGTGATTTTGAATATATATGCATGTAGATCGAGAAACCAATGCTAGTGCTCTTACTACCATGATTTAAAATATAAAACTATATGAATTAATATTAGATAAGTATCATTCTTGGAGGTTTTTTTTTTTAATTGATTCTTTTCTTTTGAGACTAATTTCTAATTATAATTCTAATGATCCCCTTATGTTTATCCTTTCAGAAGCTAGTGGAAACCGATCATGTATAGAATTATAATATGGTTAGGGTAAAAGTGAAGTAGTCATGAATTTGTAAATCGGCAGATAATAATGTACCATTTCCTTGTATTTTTGTAATATGTAATGAGAATTAGGATTTAATATGATAGGCCTCGGAGAGTCGGTGATCTTTATAAACGAAGGAATAATATCTAGTAGTACCAGTACTGCTTTTTTTCTTTCTTTCTTTCTCTTTTTAATGCACACGTGTGGTGATCAAGTTGGTTGTCCAGACGTATTTGTTTTAAATGCGCAAAAGTCTTTCTATCTATATCCATTCCAGCTCCCAGCTTGCACCCTCTTGATCATAAAATCTTCTACAGACTATATATATCCACATTTAGGCATATTATTTTAATAGATTTATTTTAGATCTTTTCGTGGACATGACGCTCGGTATAACTTCTCAAACGTTTTTAATAGAATTCTATTATATATTAAAGTCTCTGATGATCTATATATCAAATAAACAATTACACATGCATGTATAAAAGTAATGATACATATAATCGTAGAGTGCGTAAGTGTTGTACAGTTGTTTTGAAAAAGAATAGAGTTTACTATTAAAAATTTAATTTTTTTTTATAGAGATCTTATATTTATTCATTTTTCTTAAAATAATTATGTTTACGTACTCTCAATTATAACTATCCTTTCTATAATGTAAAAGCTTGGCCAAGACTCATGGTTTGCGAGGTGTTTGAAATAACCTTTACGTTTCCTTGATTTATGGGTCTTTCGCCCCAACGGCCTTTACAAAAGTATTGTATGCGAGAGATCATCAGAAGAAGACGAAGAAGCAACAGAGGTTAAGGGGGCCGGGGAGGGGGTCCACATGGTACTTGATGATGCCAGTGGAGTCCGATAAATTCACTCAAAGGGATATTGTAGAGAATAATTAATCAGAAGTAGGGTGCCCTAAAAGCTCAAAAGATAAAGAGAAGAACAATATCAACATGTTAAAGCTATAGCTATAGCTAGTCTCAGTTACAAAATTGNCCCCCCCCCCCTTTCGTGTAGTATTGTAATTGGAGGAAATTATTGAGATTCCCATCCCTTTAACTTTTTTTTTTTCTTTTTTCTTTTTCACCTTAAATTGGATGCATTGGATTATGGATATCCAAAAATTTTCATAGTTATGAACAATATTTCTACAAATTTGAAGATACAATTTTCACTCTTCAAATCTTATTTCATTACTTTTTTCTCTCTCCTCTCCCTCTCTCTCCACCAACAGATAGAATTTTAGAAAAAAAAAATTAGTGAATGTTAAATGATAGAATTTGCAGTGGTGCTAATTGTAAAATATAAAATAATAATAATAATAATAAAGTAATAATATTTTTTTATTATTTGACTCAAAGATGCATAATTGGATGTAAGAGTTTTTCTTAATATGCAAAATCAATATCTAAAATATGTGATTTTGAATATATATGCATGTAGATCGAGAAACCAATGCTAGTGTTCTTACTACCATGATTTAAAATATAAAACTATATGAATTAATATTAGATAAGTATCATTCTTGGAGGTTTTTTTTTTTAATTGATTCTTTTCTTTTGAGACTAATTTCTAATTATAATTCTAATGATCCCCTTATGTTTATCCTTTCAGAAGCTAGTGGAAACCGATCATGTATAGAATTATAATATGGTTAGGGTAAAAGTGAAGTAGTCATGAATTTGTAAATCGGCAGATAATAATGTACCATTTCCTTGTATTTTTGTAATATGTAATGAGAATTAGGATTTAATATGATAGGCCTCGGAGAGTCGGTGATCTTTATAAACGAAGGAATAATATCTAGTAGTACCAGTACTGCTTTTTTTCTTTCTTTCTTTCTCTTTTTAATGCACACGTGTGGTGATCAAGTTGGTTGTCCAGACGTATTTGTTTTAAATGCGCAAAAGTCTTTCTATCTATATCCATTCCAGCTCCCAGCTTGCACCCTCTTGATCATAAAATCTTCTACAGACTATATATATCCACATTTAGGCATATTATTTTAATAGATTTATTTTAGATCTTTTCGTGGACATGACGCTCGGTATAACTTCTCAAACGTTTTTAATAGAATTCTATTATATATTAAAGTCTCTGATGATCTATATATCAAATAAACAATAACACATGCATGTATAAAAGTAATGATACATATAATCGTAGAGTGCGTAAGTGTTGTACAGTTGTTTTGAAAAAGAATAGAGTTTACTATTAAAAATTTAATTTTTTTTTATAGAGATCTTATATTTATTCATTTTTCTTAAAATAATTATGTTTACGTACTCTCAATTATAACTATCCTTTCTATAATGTAAAAGCTTGGCCAAGACTCATGGTTTGCGAGGTGTTTGAAATAACCTTTACGTTTCCTTGATTTATGGGTCTTTCGCCCCAACGGCCTTTACAAAAGTATTGTATGCGAGAGATCATCAGAAGAAGACGAAGAAGCAACAGAGGTTAAGGGGGCCGGGGAGGGGGTCCACATGGTACTTGATGATGCCAGTGGAGTCCGATAAATTCACTCAAAGGGATATTGTAGAGAATAATTAATCAGAAGTAGGGTGCCCTAAAAGCTCAAAAGATAAAGAGAAGAACAATATCAACATGTTAAAGCTATAGCTATAGCTAGTCTCAGTTACCAAATTGAGTACGAAAAGGAAAGAGCATATTAAACTCCATCCAGCCGGCCGGTACGTACGTATACTTCCATACGCATTAACGCTAATTCCATGCATATAGACTACTACATCTGATATGATATATATATATATATATATTTATACCAAAAAATCAATGTACATACAATTTTTGATATACCTTAAACTGATTGCACATAAAGTTTTTGATATATATACACGTACATATGTATAATTATATTTTACTAATTTTCTTCGGTAAATCACGTACAATATTTTCGTTATATATATAGTTGGAAAATATATATTAATTATATTAATGCAAAAAATGTACAACAATCCGGAAGAGGGGAAAGAGTCATTTCTGGCCCGTTATGACGATCTTGACCTCGATCGATATAGTTTGGAGCTCTCGGGGTGGTCCGGTACGACTGTGCATACGTCCATGACAGTGAATGAAAAATAAATATTGAAAATGTAAAAGAGATAGAAACACACAAATTTATATGGTTCGGCATAAAGTCTATGTCCACAGGAGTTTTTTAGGGAGGAGAGGGTCCATTATAATATGTTTATTTATAGTCTCTCGTAGTCTCTCATACTCTTTATACAATGAAGATTAGAGTTCTATTTTTCTGGTGGAGGTCTCTTGTCGCTTGTGCTTCTATCATGAGGTTGAACAAGTGGTCGAAAAAAATCTCCCTGAAATCATATAGCCATTTCCTTTTATATGCTCCCTCTTTTTACGTGCCCATAGGGAGTAGTGAGGATTTGCCGCCTTCCCTTGCGTACCTGATATCTTCATTTCCTTTTCATTTTCTTCTTTTCCTTTTTGTGTTCACCTTCCCTTCCTCCCAGCACATTCTCTTTTTTTTTGTTCTCTCCTTATCTCTCCCTTCCTCTCTCATCCTTGGGCTGCCCTAGTAGGCTTACTTTGGACTGTTATATTTTACCTCTTCTAGTAGCCCGTGATTTTTAAGGTCCATTGGTTCCAAAAAGGACCTTAAGAATCTTTAAATATAAAATATGCAATCGAAATGATACGCCAATGTCCGTAGATAAATAAATCCAAGGAATGGGTTCCTGGTTATTCGTTTCACTTGCGTTAAGCGATAAAGATTTTTGAGCGTAGAGTTAGGCAAGAGGTGTACTCAAACGCGTAAGATGTGAGTGCGGATCTCAGACAATTTGGGAGATGAACTCAACAGCATGAATGGCGAGCACGGAGCTTGGTGTGGTGGGAGCTATACTCGACCACATAAAATGCGAGCGAGGAGCTCGAACGCGGCGGGAGATGAACTCAACCGCGTAAAATGGTGAGCGCGGAGCTCGACTATGGTAGGAGGTATACTTGACCACGCAAAATGCGAGCACAGAGCTCGACTATGGCAGGAGGTATACTCAACCGCGTAAAATGGTGAGCGCAGAGCTCGGTGTGGCGGGAGATGAACTCAACCGGGTAAAATGCAAGAGCGTAGCTCGACTGTGGCAAGAGGTATACTCAACCACGTAAAATGCGAGCGCAAACCTCGACTATGGCGGGAGGTATACTTGACTGCGTAAAAGGCAAACAAAGAGCTCGACTGTGGTGGGAGGTATACTCGACTGCATAAAATGCGAGCACAAAACTCAGCTATGGCAGAAGGTATACTCGACCGCATAAAATGCGCTCGAGGGTGGTCGGGCAATCAAGTGACTTGCCCGCCTACTCGAGCGCCTGGGAGGTCAGGGTATCCTTGACCTTTCCCACCTGTTAACTTGTTATGAAAATAGGGGTAAGTCGGGCAGCCGAAAGACTGGACCCACCTATTTGGCATGATGGAGATCGAGCAATTTGTAAGACTAAACTCGCCTGTCGTTGTCGAAAAGTGTAAATTTAACCAACATTTTTGTTTTCGATGGTATTGGTGAGATTTTCCTTTTCCAACATGAACTGTTGTTAACGTTTTCATTATTGTCAATATTGGAGTTTGTATGTGATCACCCATACAAAGTGGTTAGGGAGTCCGTCGACCCCCTGGATCCACCTCAGGCAGTTGCCGAGCCCATCGTCTTGTTCTCAAAAGTATCCTGCGCACGGTAGTTGTGGAGCTCGGAGGCTCGTTAACTTCGAAGGCTCCCGAATGAGTCCCACTGGTAGCGGTTATGGCATGAGTGCGTACACACGGTGTTTGCTGGTGGACATGTCGTCCGGTGGTTCTTCTCATCAGCCCTTGTAGACGGCAAGCCCGTGGAGACACGGTGCTTGGCTCTCCTAGTCTTCTCTTTGACCTCGTAGACTGAGGCAAGGG
>QEOT01001541.1:97006-113948 GCA_003123785.1 Pterocarya stenoptera
AGAATCTTTAAATATAAAATATGCAATCGAAATGATACGCCAATGTCCGTAGATAAATAAATCCAAGGAATGGGTTCCTGGTTATTCGTTTCACTTGCGTTAAGCGATAAAGATTTTTGAGCATAGAGTTAGGCAAGAGGTGTACTCAAACGCGTAAGATGTGAGTGCGGATCTCAGACAATTTGGGAGATGAACTCAACAGCATGAATGGCGAGCACGGAGCTTGGTGTGGTGGGAGCTATACTCGACCACATAAAATGCAAGCGAGGAGCTCGAACGCGGCGGGAGATGAACTCAACCGCGTAAAATGGTGAGCGCGGAGCTCGACTATGGTAGGAGGTATACTTGACCACGCAAAATGCGAGCACAGAGCTCGACTATGGCAGGAGGTATACTCAACCGCGTAAAATGGTGAGCGCAGAGCTCGGTGTGGCGGGAGATGAACTCAACCGGGTAAAATGCAAGAGCGTAGCTCGACTGTGGCAAGAGGTATACTCAACCACGTAAAATGCGAGCGCAAACCTCGACTATGGCGAGAGGTATACTTGACTGCGTAAAATGCAAACAAAGAGCTCGACTGTGGTGGGAGGTATACTCGACTGCATAAAATGCGAGCACAAAACTCAGCTGTGGCAGAAGGTATACTCGACCGCATAAAATGCGCTCGAGGGTGGTCGGGCAATCAAGTGACTTGCCCGCCTACTCGAGCGCCTGGGAGGTCAGGGTATCCTTGACCTTTCCCACCTGTTAACTTGTTATGAAAATAGGGGTAAGTCGGGCAGCCGAAAGACTGGACCCACCTATTTGGCATGATGGAGATCGAGCAATTTGTAAGACTAAACTCGCCTGTCGTTGTCGAAAAGTGTAAATTTAACCAACATTTTTGTTTTCGATGGTATTGGTGAGATTTTCCTTTTCCAACATGAACTGTTGTTAACGTTTTCATTATTGTCAATATTGGAGTTTGTATGTGATCACCCATACAAAGTGGTTAGGGAGTCCGTCGACCCCCTGGATCCACCTCAGGCAGTTGCCGAGCCCATCGTCTTGTTCTCAAAAGTATCCTGCGCACGGTAGTTGTGGAGCTCGGAGGCTCGTTAACTTCGAAGGCTCCCGAATGAGTCCCACTGGTAGCGGTTATGGCATGAGTGCGTACACACGGTGTTTGCTGGTGGACATGTCGTCCGGTGGTTCTTCTCATCAGCCCTTGTAGACGGCAAGCCCGTGGAGACACGGTGCTTGGCTCTCCTAGTCTTCTCTTTGACCTCGTAGACTGAGGCAAGGGATAAGGTAAGCCCATGGAGCATGGTGCTTGACTCCCTTGGTCTTCTCGTCGACCTCGTAGACTAAAGCAATGGATGAGACAACCATGTGGAGACATGGGTTTGGCTCCTCTGGTCTTCTCGCTGACCTCGTAGATTGAGGTAAGGGATGAGACAATCCCGTGGAGACATAATACTTGGCTCCCCTAGTCTTCTCGCTGACCTTATAGACCGAGGCAAGGAATGAGATAAGTCTATGGAAACATAATGCTTGGCTCCCTTGGTCTTCTAGTCGACCTTGTAGACTAAGGCAAGCCCGTGGAGATATGGTGCTTAGCTCTCCTGGTCATTTCATCAACCTAGTAAACTGAGGCATGGCATGAAGCAAGCCCGTGGAGACACGGTGCTTCGCTCCCTTGGTCTTCTCGCCAACATTATAGACTGAGGCAAGGGATAAGGCAAGCTCTTGGAGACACGGTACTTGGCTCCTCTAGTCTTCTCGTCAACCTCGTAGACTAAGGCAAAAGATAAGGCAAGTCTGTGGAGATACGGTGCTTGGCTCTCCTAGTCTTCTCACTGACCTCATAGACTGAACCGAAACAAGGGATGAGGCAAGCTCTTGAAGACTCAATGTTTGGCTCCCGTAGTCATCTCGTCAACCTCGTAGGCTGAGGCAAGGATTGAGGAAAGCCCGTGGAGACATAGTACTTGGCTCCCCTGGCCTTCTTGTTGACCTCGTAGACTGAGGCAAGGGTTGAGGCAAACCCGTGATACGGTGCTTGGCTCCCCTAGTCTTCTTGTCGACATTGTAGACTAAGGCAAGGGTTGAGGCAAGACCATAGAGATACAATGCTTGGCTCCCCTAGTCTTCTCGCCAACCTCGTAGACTGAGGCAATGGATGAGGGAAGCTCGTGGAGACACAGTGCTTAGCTCTCTTGACTTCTCGTCGATGGAAGTTCGAAAGTTGGTGCGGATAGTTGGGGTGCATAACCAAGCTACAGAAGCTAAACCGGTTAGCATAAATAATTTTCATCCACAATCGTGGGATTTGCATACCTGAATTTCCCTTTGGATCCTAGAGAAAGTTTAAGACGTGTTGGCGTTGCCTGCGAGCTGCCATGTTTCGGTGGTGACAAAGATCTAGGGTGCTGGCCACGTTAATTCCGAGAAATCAATTCTGATAGAGACAAAATTAGATGTCCGAGTGGTGCCAGAACAGGCTATGTAGCTGATGTTTTGAGCTAGAAGAATCATTTTTGTTGGTAAAAAATCAAATTCACATAAATTTGGAGAGAAACAAACTCGTGCATTTTGTTTGACTGAAATTGTTTGCTGCTGGTGACCTTCTCTTACTACCCTTCTTCCTTTCCATTCAAGCTTATATATATACATATATATATATTTGGGCAACCCATGGCTGAGGAAGTGGCTGCCAGAGTGAGAGGTGGTAATCACTGAGTTGCCGAGATGTAGTGCATAGCCACTTGTTAGCTCTTGAGCAATGACTAGGACTTGCACTGGCCAAGTAATGACTAGGATGTGCATTGGCCAAGGAGTGACTGGGATGTGCATTGGCCAAGCAGTTTGCATGGCTGAGTCTGGGCGAGGAGTTTGCGTGGCCAAGGAGGCACTGGACTGCTTGGGCAATGAGGTGCATACCACAGGATTCAAGGCAAGGAGTTTGCATAGCCAAGGAGTCTCTGGACTACTTGGGCAAGGAGTTTGGGCGATGAGTAGCATGGCCGAAGTGTTGCATGGCTGTGGGTGAAGAGTCTAGCGTGGACTGGCATGGCCGAGGAGGCGTTGGACTGCTTGGGCAGTAAGGTGCATACCACATGAGTCTGGGCAAGGAGTTTGCATAACCGAGAAGTCGTTGGAGTTGTTGGACTGCTTGGACGAGGAGGAGCATACTATAGGAGTTTGGGTGATGAGTGGCATGGCCGTTAGCAAGAAGTCTGGGCATGGATTCGCATGGCTGTGGACAAGGAGGAGCATACCACAAGTGAGGAGTTTGACTGATGAGTCAGTCCGAAAAGCCAACGGCCGAGGAAGCCAGGGTAAGGAGCTTGTGACCGAGTGGCCTACCCTGTGGGAAAGGAGTACCTCACTAGCGACAAAGATCGTCAGGGGTCATGCTGGCAGTGGCTGTACTGCCCGCTAGCCCACGGTGGGGATAGGAGAGTAAAGGCAGCGTCGTGAGCTGGCACAAAACTTAATTGCACTAGACGGAGGGTTGTGGGCCATCGCGGGTTTTTTGTGGTGGTCAAGGACAATCCTCAGACAAGCAAAAGACTCTAGCGGTCTAGGTGGTCATTACCGGCAGCGCTAAGGAACTGTAATTTGCCATGACCCTGCCGTACATTAGTTGGGCACATGGAAGCGCACCCCCGCTGCTCATTGTGGTGTCTCTGCATGCGCGACAGCTCCGTCAGGGATAGAAGAGGCCAGAGGTCCACATAGTGGCCACCGACACCCTTAGCATGCCACTGTGCGGCTGGGATGAGGAGTCTCAATCACGCGTAGTCTACTCACGGGACTTGCGTGGCTAGGCCCCTTTGTGTAGGGTGCCTGAGGTTTTTTTTGGTGGCCGCTAAGGCTGAGGCCCACACCGCCGGCAACAAAAATCGTTGACGGCCCTAGGAATGGTTGGTGGTGATCTGGTAGCCTGCATGGAGACGGTTGGCCATTGGGTGCATGGTAGTGTGAACCCGTTGCCCACTATGCACGGTGTGCACATCCTTGCCATAGGTGGCTATTTTGGCATGGAACAAAAGCCACCAGCAGAATGCCTAGTGGCCGCCAATGGTGCCCACGAGGCTCATGGTGGGGAAGCCATGAGGCTGTCGGGTGCAAAACATCATACACCTGCGATGCGCACTATTCACCGCCCCATAGACGAGGCCACATAGGAGTTGACAAAAACTGCCAGTAGCACACTTCGTGGGCCATCGACAGGTCAACCACGCTCACGGCTGGTGGCACGAGCCACCTGGGTGCATGGTAATGTGCACCCTTTGTGCCTTGTGCATGGCACACACAATGGGGACGTGCATGGGCTTTGCACTGTGCACTTAAGTGCACAATTTTCATCAGCCAGTGCATTTGCTTTGTGCCCTTCGGGCAACATGCACATGCATGGCATTGTGTGTAAATGCACAGTATTGATAATGCGCACTTAAGTGTATAGTGCACTCAAAGTGCCACGTGCCATCAATACTCACAACTCAAGTGGCCGAGGAGTTTGAACTCCAGGCTCTACACACTAGGTGCATGAAAGTGAGTTGATTGCAATGGGCTTAAGTGATTGGGCAAGGGAAAATTCACTCGCCCATTCACTGAAATAATATTTTTCATAAAAATAAAAGCCAAAAGGTTGAAAACACTTATCTAGAAAAACTTCATATGCTCGTTTAGTGATTTTAGCATGCCGAAAAATCATCCTTCTTCGACTTCTGGTGTAGAAAGGAAATTAGATCCCACAGACGACGCCAATTGTTAATGCCAAAAATCGCATAACAATTTGGAAGGGGAGAAAGAGTCATTCTCGGCCCGCTATGAGGATCTTGGCCTCAATCGGTGTAGTCTAGAGCCCCCAACGTGGTCTGGTGCGACTGTGCGTACATTTATGATAGTGAATGAAAAATAAATATTGAAAATATAAAAGAAATAGAAAAATACAGATTTACATAGTTTACCATAAAGCCTACATCTACTAGGGTTTTTGTGGAGGGGAGAGTCTACTATAATATGCTTATTTACAGTCTCTCATGGTCTCTTGTACTCTCTGTACAATAGAGATTAGAGCTCTATTTTTCTGGTGGAGATCTCTTGTCGCTGGAGCTCCTGCTATGAGGTTGAAGAGGTTGAAGAAGTGGTTGAAAAAATCCCCCTGAAATTTTCTGGCTGTTTCCTTTTATTTGTCCCCTTTTTTTGTTTGCCCCTAGAGAGTGGTAAGGATTTACCGCCTTCCCTTACAAGCCTCTTCCTTTCCTTTCCGTTTTCTTTTTTTCCTTTCCTTGTCTACCTTACCTTTCTCTTGACACCTTCTCATGTTATTGTCTTCCCTTTCTTTCTCTTCTTTTATTTTCTAGTGGTGGGACCTCCCCTTGAACTGGCCTTGTAGGCTTACTTTGGGCTGTATATATTTTACCGCTTCCAAATTGTATAGGAATATCAATAACATTTTCACTTATAATTACGATCTTATGGATGATAGATAGCTAGGTTTCCACTTGTACTGTATGTATGGTTTCAACCTAATTTCTTTTTAATTATTTCTCACTCCTCTACACCTTTCAACGAATAAGGTGTGTCACTACAATGTCAAACATTTTTTTATGTATTTTCTCATAAAAAATATATATATCCATATAGCTACTTCTGATATCCTTAATCTTGTCTTTAACTATGCAAATGTTACATGTGTGTGTGTGTTTCTATAGTTATACTGAAGAGCAGTTTAATCAATTATGAAAAGAATGGGCAAAAATATATATATCTGTATATATTAACTTATCACAACTACAAGCCCATATGAGCATTATAATAAGTTCGAGAACAAGGATGACGCATGCCAACATCTTTTACAGGATGTCCAACATTCAAATTGGGAGAAACTTTGTGATATGTTTGAGGATCCTGCATTTAAGGAATTTATTTTACATGTCATGGTTTATAATTTTTCTTGCTAATATTTACAACTTCTATGCAAGAGCGAAGTTCTATAGACAAAGCAAATAGATAGAACTTGAAGATTCATTACTATGCAAGCTCAAAATCTTTACATCGCCTCTCTAAGATGTTGGTAAGTCTATTTTATATAATGGATTTCTCAAGTTTATTATTTTTCGTATTCTAATGACTTTCTATCTACAAAATATTTCTCATGTAGCAAGACTCAGATAGCAATCGCGATCTGACAAAATTAAATGCTGCATCACATACTGATCGTAATGGAGAGTGGACTTATCCCGAAGTCCATGAAAATTATGTAAGTATTATTATCTATTTTAATTAAACGTATTTATATATCTGTGGCAATATTAATTATTTCTCTTATATGTAGGAAAAAATGGTTGTCCTGCATGCTGAATCTGCAACTAATCAAAGTTCTACAACAAGTGATATTGAATTTTTAAGAAGGTTTTCGGTCCACGTTCAGACTATTTGAGGGGTTTGGGTCGTTACGTCAAGCTTTCTATATCGTCCTCATCGTCCAATAATACCTCCAACACTTCTAGAGCATTAGAGGAAACGAGGTTAGAGATCGAGGAATTGAGGACAAAATAACATGCGTTAGAGGCTTGAGTGGCCCAACGTGACTTGGGATGAAACAATAGTTTTTTGGGATGAAAATTTTCGTCTCAGAAGAGTCCTTTTGTGATCCAATAGTGCATATATATGCATTGTTGTGAGCTAGAGACAAGCATGCAGTACTATATGGGTACTGCATTTATATATATATAGCTATCCTTCTATATATGATCCAATTGATGGTGAAGATTAAACAATCTATAGTTAATGACAATTGGGCTATGTTTGAATGTTAAGATCACCTCAACCGATTTCAAACCAAGTATTGATGAGATTCACTATTTTTTCAACTTCTCATAAAAGAAATTTAACTCATCTTAACCTAATTCATACATTCAAACACATATATCAACCTATTTACATTCAAACACAACTCAATAAGATTCATAAAACACTATTATTCACATATCAACTCAAATTATCTAAAATCACATCAGCATTCAAACGCAGTCTTAGAATCTCCGATTCCCATTAATTGAAAGATATGAACCTAAATCTCATTTCTAAATATAATTACTTACATGAAAGATATCCAAAATAATTTTCTAATACAATTCAACAATCTTCTCTCTCTCTCTCTCACTCTCTCTCTCTCTCTCCCTCTCCCTCTCAAAGAATGGTTTGGATTTATATAAAACTGAATACGTTAGTACGTACTTCATATTAATGTCGTTCATATATCTATATATATACTAGCAGTGGTTCAACGTGCAAAGCACGTTTGCCACATTTGCCTAATTGGAAGAAAAAATAAAATTCTTGAAAATAATGTGTCCAAACAACAAATAAAGTGTGACTCCTAACATGCAACACAGAATCTTGAATAATTGAATTAGTTGTTAGTTCACAATCATCAAAATTGAAAGAGCACATAAGATTAATTAGTAAATAGCCTAATGCATAAGAGCATAAAACCTAATATAAGCATGCACCTATGAATTTCCATCTTTCTCTACTTTAACAAGAAGAGCTTGTTCCAACCACAGTATCTCCAAACATTTCCTTTGGGTTGATCATATGTATGTGAAAGATCAATACGATCACGTGTTAGAGCTTTGCATGGAAGTTTCAGCTCTACAAATTAACCATATTTGATGGTAGAGATCAATGCATGCATGTCATGTTACCTCCAACCATGCAAAAGATGTAGTGAGCTCGTATGAAGCAAATCCACCTTCCCTGTTTCTGCATTTTCAAGAATAAGAAAATATACGCAAATTATGGCAAGAGAAGATACTTTCCAAAATTTGATCGCATGAACAAAAAATCTCACGATTAATAAAAGTTCAACCACACTACTCGATGATCCAAAGAGCATTGAAAAAATACAGTCTTTTATTCCTATGTTGCTTTCACATTTTTTCATCATTAAAGTAAGCCTCTCATATTTTGGAAGCCCCAAAAATATTTAATTATAGAAAATCATTTTATCTAAATGATTTTAGTTAATTAAGAATATTATGAGATTTTAATTATGTTAAAAAATCTAATTATTTATATGGTTTTACTCTCTTAAAAATAGTTAGCAAAATCTCGTCATTTATTTAATGATGAAATATAGTATTTTATAAATTAAAGTTGATTTTAAATATATGATATGATATTTATATTTTAATTATCTATTTTAAGTTAGTTTATTTTCAGTGTTTTAACCTTCACCATTGGATCAAATCTGGAGACTCAAGATAAAGGGTTGGGATTTAAAGCCCCAAAACCTAGTTTTTCCTTTCACTTTTCCCTCTTCCCTCTCTATCTCCCTCCCTCCAGCTGCACGCCCCTTTCCCTCTCGATCTCTCTTCTCCTCAACTCCTCCCAGCATCGTCGTTGCTGCATCACCACCAAGCCCAGTCACCAGAGACCTTCCCCACACAATCTCCTCCCCACAGACCCCTCTCTCTTCCACTCCCTTTGATTTCCCTCCATCGCGCCGCCACCACTCCACCATGAACAGCTCCTCCCACGAGCTTCGACGGCCACCTCTTCCCCACAACACAACTCCCCGATCTACCTCCCTCTCTCACGAAGCCATTCTCTATCTCACGGATTCTTGCCGTCGCACAGCCTAGATCCACCGCCTACAGCCCACAACACCACTACCAGCCCTCCACAGCACCTCCCCTACTCCTCCATGCCCAGTCGAGCTTCTACCTCTCCCTTGCTATGTTGTGTGGTTTGAAATTCTTCAACACCAGACGGACAAAAACGTAATGATAGTAAGCAAGACAGGAGCATAAATAAAAAAAGTGGGATAAAAAGTGTCAAACACGAATTACTGTTCATTCATGTTCATATATTATAGCGGCTTTTTAGATATAAGGGATATATATGTATGTATAATAAAAAGATCCGCTTCTAAATATGATCTTCAACTTTTTGCAGAAGCTTGATCCCTGAATTTCGGTAGCATCCCGCAATCTTACTTCCGAAACAGGATCACCCCATATATACCATACCCGACCAATTTTAGTACTATATCTATCTATATATAACTCCTTTCTAGTTTTGTCACCCTCGAGCTGGAAAATCATGACACTCCCACTTGGTTCCTTTACACAATTTCTCTCTGTGCTGTAATTAGTATATAATATACAAAAAGATACCCGTAAATGAGACTCAATCACAAATAAACTATGACCTCACTTCATCGAATATCCGCCGTTCATCTTGATGATAAGGCTCTAGATGGATCGGGGTTTGAACAATAAACCATGATCATTCATTTTTTTTCCCTTTTTTTTTATTACACCAAACCTATGTACCTCAATAAAATACGTACTAACGAAGCATAAACGGACAGTATGCATTTGAATTTCATTTGGCTTTCATTTGGGATGCGTTCATGATTAGTACTGTCTATATAAGGGGGCCAAGGCTGCCATTGCAGTACTCAGAAACAAAAGTTAAGTGGGGTAATTAGCATCCTTTAAACGGTTGCTAATTTACTTTCCCTACACTCCTCATCAACACCAATCTTTGGTATCTATCCTCTGAACTAACTACAAAGTTTCAATCAGCCCCCCACCTCCATTAGCGTTCATCATCATCAAATTACTCATTAATGGCCCCCCAAGACGTGTTCACCGGCGCTGTCAAGGCCGTCTCTACGCTGACCACCGGCTACTCCAAGAGGGCGTACGTAACTTTCTTGGCCGGAAATGGCGACTACGTCAAGGGAGTCGTCGGTTTGGCCAAGGGTCTGCGAAAGGTCCAAAGTGCATACCCTTTGGTGGTTGCGATATTGCCTGACGTGCCTGAGGAGCATCGTGAGATCTTGAGGTCTCAGGGCTGCATAGTCCATGAAATCGAACCTATTTATCCACCTGAAAACCAAATTCAGTTTGCTATGGCTTACTATGTTATCAACTACTCCAAGCTTCGTATTTGGAACGTAAGTAACATAGATTATTATTGCTTTTAACACGATACACACACACACACATATAGTTGATTATATCTGATGATGATCGATCGTGCATCTTCCATCATGAAAAATGAGTTTAAATATGCGTGTAAATAACACATGTTTGCATGTTTATGTATTTGCATGCTTCCTTTAGTTTTTGGAGTACAGCAAGATGATGTATTTGGATGCGGATATTCAAGTATTCGACAACATAGACCATCTGTTTGACAAACCCGACGGGTACTTCTACGCGGTGATGGACTGCTTTTGTGAGAAGACATGGAGCCACTCTCCCCAATACAAGATTGGGTACTGCCAGCAGTGCCCAGATAAGGTTATGTGGCCTGCCGATCAAATGGGTTCTCCTCCTCCCTTGTACTTCAACGCTGGCATGTTCGTCTTCGAGCCTAGCCGTTTAACTTATGAAAACCTTCTTGAGGTCCTCCAGATCACTCCTCCTACTCCCTTTGCAGAACAAGTGAGTTATTACTTTGTTGCAATAATTTTTTTTCCCCTTGGGAAATTACTTTTCATTTTGTATACATTCAATTTACAAAATAAGTTTATTTTCAATAATATTATCTTAGGTTTTGTTGGAATATCTCTCCTAATTCAGCTGTTCTATAAGGGACATAATTCAATCAGATATTTTGACGTATTAGTGTCCCTGTCATCGTTAATATAATATACCGCCACTATGATCAGTTTGGGAAAAGAATAAAGGAAACCCCAAGAAAAAGTTTTTAAAAAAATAAAAAAAAATATTAATTTGCAAAAAGTAGTGAGGTGGTATTAATTAATTAATTAATTGTACTACTGCTACGAACAATATTTGTTAAAAAAAGTACTTGATTGAAATCTTCTTGTATGCATGATGTGGTAGGATTTCCTGAACATGTACTTCCAAAAAGTGTACAAGCCCATTCCTCTGGTATACAATCTTGTTCTTGCTATGCTATGGCGCCATCCAGAGAACGTCGAGCTTGACAAAGTCAAGGTGGTGCACTATTGTGCTGCTGTAAGTACTCTTTCCCTATTCATTATTTTTAAGATATAACTGACGATATCATTTATTTTAAAAAAATATTATTTTATCTGTTTAATAATTTGTCTCTTTATTTTGATCCTTCAAATATTTTAAATTTTTTTTATTTAATAGTTAAGAAAATAATTATTAGTATATTTATTTTTTTTATTTTTCTTAAAAATATTTTAAAATGATCAAAAAATATGAATAAAAAATAAAAAAATAAAAATAATATTTTGACCTAGCAGTTAGTCTATGCAGACTATTCTAAATAGACTATTCTGAACGACAAAATAACACCGCTCTTTATTTTAATATCTCCTCCCTCACCTTCTGATCCTCTATTTCTTTTTTGTTTTAAAGGGATCAAAACCATGGAGGTACACTGGCAAGGAAGTTAACATGGACAGAGAGGATATCAAGACATTGGTGGCAAAATGGTGGGATATTTACGACGACGAGTCGCTCGACTTCAAGGATGAAAACCCAGTTCCCGAGGAAGATACATTCTCAAGGTCATCAATCATGGCTTCCATGCCTGAGCCAACCATATCCTATATTCCTGCTCCTTCTGCTGCCTGAAGCTCCTAGAGTAATAATTAATTAGAAAAAGGCTATATAGTGTGTTGGACTTAATTAAGTTAAATTGGTGTACTAATCCCTTCGATCTTTTTCTTTTCTTCCCTTCTTTTCCATTTTATACTTTTTTTTTTTTTTTCTAGGCTACTTTGCCTTTTTCTTTGTTTTGAGAGTTTCAAAGAAAATACATATCTATAAAAGTTTCATAATATGTGTCCTAATTAATATGTATCTTTGCTGAATATAATATATAATGTTGAGAACTTAGTTTTATATACATTGAGAGTTCCATATATCTGTGCTTCCTGGTGGTCAGATTTCGATCAAAGACTTCTTCTTCTGTTTAAAATCTATGATTTTATGCCAAAAATCATTTATCAAATTAGTATAAATATTCAAGCCGCCGTCAAGAGCCGGGAAAGGACAAATGGGTTCGCTGCCAAGGATCATGTATGGGTGAGAATTGAGAAATGTCGTAACATACACGCGGCAACTTTGTTATGGCTGATCTGGACCCTTTAAGTCAAAACCACGTGCCAATCGTCGACTTTTTTGGAAGTTTGCTGGATGATAGATTCCCAAAATGAGAAGTACTCCAGTACTCCCTCCACTCATTTAACGAAGAGTATAAATAACATATTATACAATAATATTATAAAATGAAGATATTTTTATAAAATATTATTATTTTTATAAGATATTTTATAAAAATATCTATCTTTTTAATATATTGTTGTACAATATATTATAGAATATATTGTATATAAATCATTTTCTTTTAATGAATAGTAGTGCTAGGTTGCCAGCATTGACCGCTGGATGCAATCAAACACAAATTTTAATATCTTCATAATTTTTTAAAAATTTTTAATTTATATTTTTTTAAAAAATTTTAAAATATTTTTTAAAAACATGAAAAAATTAAAATATATGAGATATTAAAATGAAGTGTCAAAGAAGCACTTGTAAAAATTATATATGAAAATGGCATTGGAAATACAGCATGGGGGTGAAAAGGGCCACAGGATGGGAGGCTACGTACAGGAAATTGGGAATGAATAGATCACTCGATGCTTGACACTACAATTTCAGCAACATTAATTAGAATATTTGTGCCCAAAAGGAGGAAAATTAACTTTATACCTCGAACTACTCTTTTGTTTGCAATTAAAATCCTAACTTAAAAAATAATAATAATAAAATAAAATATATTACAATGTGTATCAAGTTCTGACGTACACATTAACTTAAAAAAATGTCGCATAAACTAATTTAAACGGCCAAATATTCAAGAAAGGTGCACAATAACTTTTTTTAATATGCACACATTAAAATCTAATATTAGTTTAAGCTACACAACGTCAGTTTTTATTTTGAAATGGGATCCCATTTCAAAATAAAAACTGACAATTAGTAGGTGCATGTATTTTTTTTAAGAGAGAGGCTATAATATATTATAATTAGTAATGCTAGATACAATCCTAGAGTGTGTAAATCTCACACACTCCTTTTGAAAAATTATGAGGTCTACCATTGAAAAAATAAAATTTTCATGTGAATCCCAAATTTACTATTTTTTTAAAAATGAATACATAGAATTTTCACATTACAAATATCATTTCTCTGTTATAATTTGGCGGCCTGTCTCATAAAATTTGGCGGCCTGTCTCATAAAATAAGTTGGTGAAGGTGTAAAACACATTGTAACAGTTCAAAAGAAATTCAAGACATATTTGAACACGTACTCTAAAAAAATCTAGTTAATGGTATATAAGTGGGGCCCTTTCAAATTATAATAAGGAGGCAGAATTTCTTTCTCAGAAACAATGTATAGAATAATAAAATATCATTCACCACATATACTTATTAACTATGCAGTTTAAGCAATTCATGATCTTTGAGCTTTGCAAGGGTCAAACATTTTACATTCTTTTATTTTGATGATGTTAACCAAGTGGGGGGAAAATAATGTCGAAAATGACAGAAATGATTTAACATATGATCACGTGATATGACTGAAAATCCTGAATAATCAATCCATTCGACAGCCTGAAAATCCTTTTCGAATCAAACCAAACTATCAAAAGTACTTAGACAACTCAAGGTCAAGCTAGTCACATTGTGGTGGTCTGTGCGCATGTTCAGGCAATGTGTTGGAGGACGGGTTGGGCGCGTAAAGTAGCATTCTGCAAACCATTGGTGCCCACCATAGATAATCTTTAAGGAAAATATATTATTTTTCATCCTAAATTATCAGTTTTTCAAGACATGTTTTAAGTGATTTGTTATTAAATATTTGACTTGAAAATTCACTTAAACTATGTCATCAGTATACTTAGACATATGACAAATCTAAGATAAAGAATAGCTGTGCTCTATTTCCAACTGCCAATATACGGTTTGTAGCCAGGCTGGACTTTCCAAAACACCCGTTGAAAGTATATATACAAACGGGCCAGAAACACAAAGCCCACTCCTGATGTTAAGGTTTCTATTAGGCATTGGTTGGCCTTGTAATTAGAAATTAGAAATTAGAAAACCACATGGAACTTGCTTTGACCACCCTCCACAAATGGAAGGCTCAATCAACAAAGACCTTTTTTTTTTTTTTTTTTAGCAGATTTTATCAGGAATATGACAAATGCATGATGCGGGATATGTTTATATATCCAAGGGACTGAAGGTATCCTCACCTTCTTCATATTCATCTTCTTGGAAGTCTAGCTCGGCCTGGAGGCACTCATCTTCAAAAAGAAAAGGTGCAACGTCTTCGCTTCTTTCGTGGGACTTCGTATCATTCATATCTATAACAGAGATAATCTTTTCCTTTATACAGTCTTCAACAATTTCACCTCCCACTCCTTGACACTGCAAACCAAGAAGAGAAAAGCATTCTCCCTGGAAGCCTGAGTCGCTGGAAGACAAAATTAGGCCAGCAATTGTTTTTGCGAGATCGGGGGCATAACTGCGAATCTGTGAATGAAGAGAACTAAGTTCAACTCCTACTCACCATTCACCAACATGCATACGTCAAGTTGCTAGATCAGCACAATTATATGAATAAGATACTTATTGGTCCATCGTAAATGCCATCTACAGACAACTGCTAAATAAGTATCCTTAATTACAAAGAAAAAAATGATACCCATTTTTCTCACAACAGAGACAATCATGCAGTACATTTGGTTTATGGGAAAACTTCTTTATTAAACCAACGAGAATGGCCAATATCAAACTATATTTGCAAAGATTGTTCATGTCTATTAACCCAAAAAATTATTTGCGAGTTTTCTTTTGATATACTAACAGTAGATATATTTAACTCTGGGAAACAACATCAAGAATTTAGGGATTTTATATAGTGCCATATCATTACCACAAACAAAACGTGCACATCGATGATAGAAAAATTGGGGAAATCATTTTCTTTCCAAGCATTAAACATTCAGCAGATTCTTTTGCTGCAGTAATAAATTGTATTGGTACTCACTGCAAATGGCAGAAAGCATTGCATACATTAATGTACATTATTATATGCATATGTATGTACCGTATATACAGTATATACGTACATATGTATACACACAATTGCATAGAAAAATTTCATATTAGTTCATACTAAACAGTGACAAGTATTTACTTAAAGAGTCTCACTGCAGTACAAATTCTAAAGATGTCATCTATTTCTGAGAAGAGAGGATTTACCTTGAGGGCATGAGCACTTAGAAGAACTCCCGCATGCTTCTCCTTCAAATCATCCAATGCAAGTTTCACTGCTCTTTTTATGAGATTTCGATCAAGTCGAGTCTTTTGCTTCGCAGATGGCATTATGGCCTTACTGAGAAGTCAAGGAAGACATACATATAGTAGCTTACGTTTGACAAACACTTTTAATTTTCATTCTTTATTGTTTGATTTGGATTATGAAGTCCATAAAAATATATGCCTATTACCATATATAAAATAAAAATTATAATACTCGTACATAACATAATAACTAGGATACACACATATACATACTAATAAAAAAAAAACAAAAGATACACAACATATACATATAATTGGAACTACAATCAGAAAACATGAAAGGGTTAACAGACCGAAGTGTATAGCCCAGTATTGGATATTGCTTATGGTAAGAATGGAGGACGATATCTATGCGAGTATTTGGTGGCAAGCCTTCCCATTCCAAAAATGCATAGCCACCTTGATTCGCAATACTTTTCAAAGTCAACCCAAAACTTCTCCAGTCAATGCTAGTCAATGCCTTCTTAGATGACTGGGAGACCGAGCAAGGTGAAAAATCTTTCAAATAAATAACCTGGAAACAAACATATATAGATCATCCAAATTAAAAACTAACTAAAAAAGAAAAAGGAACAAAACCGTTACTGAGAATAAAAGATAGTTTTCTTAGACTTTAAGCAGATGACCTGCATTGGTCCTTCAATTCTTTCCCCAGACTCTTACTTTCAATATTTGACATATCAAAAGATTTCTCTCCTAAGAAAGTGATTGGCATATAGTTTTGAATAGAGTAATGTCATATATAATATCCCATTTTCTTCCAACTATGTAAATGTGGAACTTTCTGTAACCCTTGGATCTCCTTCTTTATTAAAAAAAAAAAGATTGATGAGCAATGCCATGTAACGCCCCAATTAAAGGTCCAAGCCACATGGCCTATACTCTAAAAGGACTAGTCAATTATACAATTGGAGCCCCATTGGAACAATATAAATAGCAAGAACTTCTCATTCTCAACTAATGTGGGTCTCATACACCACCTACCCTTATCACTTTACCATTCAATATAGGGTATTACAATCTCCCTTACATTCCCAACATCCACATCAGGTCCGTTTGTCGTAGGCATGGCTTAAATCTCATATTTCTGATTGAAACGGACTCTAATACCATTTGTAACACCTCAATGGAAGACCCAAGCCACATGGCATATACTCCAAAAGGACTAGTCAATGATATAATTAGAGCCTCATTAGAACAATATAAAAAGTAAGAACCAACCAATGTGGGTTCCAAACCAGAGGTACACTTACTGGAAACTCTTTGCCGAGGGCTAGTGAGCCCCTGGGATTAGTCGGGACACTGTCCCCAGACACCCGGTGCCAATCAAAAAATAAATAAACCAACTAATCATTCCAGTAGGATGACATAAGTGATTGCGCGGGAAAAAAAAACAAGCATACTTGATAGCATAACTGAAGCCAATGTGTAAGGGTTTCACCCTCTTCAAAGTTGTTTAAGTTTTCAACGACAAACTAGTTTAATTAATTAAACAGCATGCTTTAGTAAATTTGATATTTAAGAGGAAATTGTCTTTAATTGAACCATAG
>QEOT01001541.1:127761-212832 GCA_003123785.1 Pterocarya stenoptera
AATGAGAAAAAAGAGATGCTAGTCGTAATTGATGTATGGAATTATAATGTTGCGTTTGGATGTTGAGTTAAGTAGAGATAAGTTGAGTTCTGTATGAATAGTAGTGAGTTGAGATAGTAGAGTAAGTTTTGTGTGGCCATTTAAGATGTGTTTAGATGTTAAAATGAGTTTAGATATATTTATAGAAATTTGAAAAAGGTTGTGGGTCCTACGTGTAAAGATGTGTTGAGTTGAAAAATGTTGTGGGTCCCACATGTAAATAAGTTTTGAGTTAAAATGAGTTTAGTAATTTGAGAGTTGGGTGTTTAGATGTTAGACTCAGTTTAAAATTATACTAAATTGAGTTTATCTCAGTATAGTCTAACAACCAAATAGGGCAATTTTATAGATAGAATTGTGTTATTTATAGTTCGATGCGTAAACAAATTATTTATTATGAGATTTATAATAATTAAAAAATTAATAATTTTTTACATTAATTGATGTGATAAACTTTTACATTAATAATATATTAGACGTGTCAAATAAGATTAAATAGAGGTTTTTTAGACACAATAGGCCACGACATCATAAATGTGTTTCGTGTATGAATAGAAAACCTTACAAATAGGCCCCGCTTGGATACACAGATGAGATGAGATGAGATGAGATGTTTTGAATAGTAGTTGAATAAAATATTAATAGAATATATTTTTTAATATTATTTTTATGTTGAAATTTGAAAAAGTTGAATTGTTTATTATATTTTTGTATGGGAATTTGAAAAAGTTGTAATGATTGAGATGAGATGAGATGAGATGAGATAGGGATTTTGTGTAAACAAACGGGGCCTAAGTATTTTTTTTTCTTTATTGATAGATAAGCATTCTCTTCCAAGACGACTGTTACCGCATCGTACTTAAGTGGGTTTGGGTTTGTGAACAGAACTGTTTAGTCAATCCGGTGTATTACAGCTGCAATTTGGAAATGGTTTGTCTAATTATCAAATAAATACATTTTATATAAATTTTAATAAATAAAAAAGTAAATTCTATTTTTAAAAAAATGTAAAAAAGAATTATATTTTTTTTAGTAAGATTTTTCATTTTTATAAAAGACTTAGGTAAAATTTGTCGATTGATATATAATATTATTTAAATGTGATTTAGATAGTGAGATGGAATGAAATGATTTTAAATAAAAATTAAAAGTTGAATAAAATATTATTAGAATATTATTTTTTAATATTATTATTATTTTAGTATTTGAAAAAATTGAATTATGATTTGAAAAAATTGAATTATTTATTATATTTTATGTAAAAAATTTTAAAATTTATAATAATAAAATGAGATGAGATGAGATGATTTTTGAATCCAAACTGCTCTAATATTATTTTGTTATTTTGTACAGTTTTTGTGGGCCCATCCAACCCAATGTGTAGGTGAAACTTGGAAGGCATTCCTTTGCTTTGAGTCTTTTGGCGGCAATCGCAATGAGCAAGTCAGCTGGAATTAGTTGGTGAGATGCAATAGACTGACCGAGTGGAGGACCGTGTCTGTGACCGACCTGAATCCGAAACATGTTGGGGGAAGGAATGATATAATTTTAAATAAAAGTTAAAATTAAATAAAATATTATTTTTTAATATTATTATTTTAAAATTTAAAAAAAATTGAATTGAAATTTAAAAAAATTAAATTGTTTATTATATTTTATATAAAAATTTTTAAAAAATTATAATAATAAAATAAAATAACAGAATTTGGAATGAAACGGCCTTATGCTATTTTGTTACTCTGAACAGTATTTTTGTGGGCCCACCAACCCAATGTGTAAGTGAAAGAGCATTTCTTTGCTTCGAGTCTTTGACAGCTGGAACTGGTTGGTGAGATGCAAAAGACTGACCGAGTGGAGAACTGTGAGTCTGTGACCGAGCTGAATGGATGGCAACATTATTTTCAATTGCTTTCATTCCGTGAGACATCTACTTATCACAGATTTCACATATTTTAGTCAAATCTAGAAAAATAAAAAAATATTCCTTCGAAACGCGTACTAACTTTTGCTATTGCACGTGTTAATTTAAAAAAATCATAAACAAGCGTCATTTCTTTTTTAATACTTTACCCCAAATATCTTTTAAAATGATAGATATTTTTATAAGATATGTAATATCATTTTATAAAAATATTTTATTTTAAAAATATATATTGTGAAATGTGTGTTATGCGGCTATCATTATTCTTTAATTTATTTTATTTCATCCTGATTGAAGTAATCAGTTTTCAGCTTTTCGTGCTAAATCAATTTCTATCATGTTAGGTGTATGGAGTATCTGTTCTATGAATTAATTTGCAAGTATGATTCTTCTTATTATTTTGATGTTATTATATGATTATCTTATTTTTATTCATCTTTAGGCTACTTGAATAATTTTAAACTTTTTAGTAAGGGTATTTTAGGCAATTCACTCGGAATATAAGAATTCCATAAGATTTAACTAGGTAAACGGATTGGGGCTAAAATGAGGGAATATACTGTTTAGAGTACAAAATGAAGATTTTGGTAGTTTCGGGTACAAAGTGAGAAAGTGTGATTGTTTGGGATACAAATTGAGGAATTTGATAGTTTTGGGGTAGTTTTAAAAAAATGACAATTGTGAGGGAGGATGTTCCCAAGGTCAGGCCGAACCATTCAGGCCCAGCCCACGAGGCATCGATGGGTCTAAAGGTATCCCTTTTGTAGAAAATTGATATGAAATGATAGGATGGGCCGGGTCAAGAAGGGCAAGGTCTACCCAGGAAGCCTAGAGAGGAGTAGCGAAGTTGGACCCGCAAAATGTGGATCCTTGAGTCAGAAGGCCTAATGCCATTACTGGCTGACAATCCACATACACAGTGTTAGGGACAACCCTAATCCCTGGACACCGATGGCTGGACAGACTTGGAAGATGGGCGTGCCAAGCCAAGCATTTAATGAAGGGCAGGGACAGACACGCCACGACGTGAACCCTGGATTGTCAATGGTTGCCACAATCAGGCATGGACGACCTGTCGCATGGCAGAATGTGGGGAGAAGGCACGACCTAAGTACAGAGCTACATTGCCATGATCGACTTTCCAAGGGACCACTCCGACCAGGTATATATACCCATCCCCCCACGCTGGGGCAGAAAACTTTTTAAGTACTTTCATTTGAGCTCCCTTAAATCATAAACTGAGAACTCAAAGCTGACTTAGGCATCGCAGGTGTTTCTTACCACCCCGAGCCCTCATTTCTCCATATATGCAAGAACAGATTGACCCATCATAGAGTTGCTTGCGCTATGAAATACGACATCAACAGTGGCGCCGTCTATGAGATCTTTCCTATAGAAGCGTATTCTTCGTATGCCGACAACAACGTGTTCCCAGACCACGTGAAGAGAATAAGACCAACTTGGGACTATGGAGGTGAGGCTCGCTGAGATGGGAGACACAATCAAGAAATTGACGGAAGAAGTGAGAGGTCTCCGACGGGAAAATGCAGTGGTGCAGAACCCAGCCACAACAAACACGCCGAGTCACAACGCGGCCCAGAGGCCAACGCGGTCGAGGAGGAGAGGCATCGGATGCACCTCGAGCTCTAAGATCTTGGGGACAAGTACGCCAAAATGGCCAAGTGGATGGGCACGTCGTCTTTTGTTGATTAGCTGCTCACCAGCACAAACCTACTGTACAGTGCGGAGCTCATGGCCGTCCCTTTCCCTCCCAAATTCAAAGTTCCCCAGGTGGAGGGATATGATAGGTCCAAGGATCCACTAGAATGCCTGGAAACATTCAAAGCCCACATGACCTTTCACGGGTTCTCGAGCGAGATCTCGTGCCTAGCCTTCTCGCTGATGCTGAAGGGAGCAGCAAGGGCATGGTTTGGATCCCTATTACGGGGATCTGTTGATAGTTTCGGCGAATTGGCTCACCTCTTCCTAACGCAACTTATGGCAGACCGAAAGAGGAGGCCCCTAGGTTCTTACCTTTTGATAGTGAAGTAGCACGACTAAGGTTGTGCAAACTCTCTGCCCACTCTGACTCTATCCGACCTCCACTCAATTTCCAACTCCGACCAAGTTGGAGTGGTAGGAATGAGGAGTCAGAGATGGAGTGACTTCGAGAATGACTATCGGAATAGTTGGAGTGAAGCTTCGACTTCTGAACTCTGATTAAAAAAAAAAATTGTAAAACGACGTCATTTTACATATGAATTAAAAAAAAAAAAACTAAATGACTTAATGTGGAACGTCGTTTCTTCACACAGGGGTCCAAAATGCAGGACCCCCTTCTTCCTTCTTCCCCTCACTGTCTTTTCCTTCTGAAGCTCTCCTTTGAATCTTCTTCTCAGTTCTCTCATCTATGTTCCCTCTCTATTCTTCCATTCCCGTTCACTTCTCAGGCCAACCTTTGTTCCGGTTTTCCATCGTCTGCATCGTTCAACCTTTGCGACGCCATAACTCTTAAGTGTAGTCCGACTCAATGCCTTAAATTAATTAATTTTTGCAATGGTCATTTGTGATGATGTTGATTGTTGGGTTGCTTGAAATTAGAGTGTCAAAAGTTGTAGAGCTAACTAGGGTTGGTTATTATTTGGGATGCTGCCAGCAGATGCATGCATAATTTGTTCCTCATGATGTTCTAGCAAATATTACTTTTCTTTATATTATTTCTGCTGCCCGACCCACATGGCCATCATTTGATTTCTGTTTATCTTTCTCTATTTTTGGTTTTGGTTTAAGATGGTGTTTGTTTTACTTCATTTGATGGTCTCTATTGTTACCTTAGATTGTGTTGTACTATCAAAATTAACAATCCTTGAGATTGCAGATTAGTAAGTTGCATTCTTCGTGCTAGGCCTATAATTGTCTAGGTTTGTTTTGTGCCTACATCAATGTACTCGTTTTGAATGGGTTTCTATTCATGGAAAAAATATAAAAATAGGGTGATTTATTTCTTTATCTGTTATCTTTCTCTTTCCGGTGCAAACAAGTTCATATGTGTGCTTTCTTCTCCATTTTCTATTGGGAATCCATGAATGTTTCATACTCCTCACACAAGAAAATATCCACTTTGGGACAAAGATAAATGCTGAAACTTCTTTTTCTCTATAAAATTGTATGTGCCAAAATTATAGAGTTTTTCCCATGGAAAGAGTGGAATGATCAATCTACTTGGGGTTCCTTTGTTCTATCTTGAATGAAGAATATATTTTGACCTTTTAGGAGTTGAGCAAAGGAAAATTGAAACTGAAGCATATAATGAGACCAACAATAAGCTCCCCGGCAACTCCCAGAATTCAGAAATAAGTCATTCAGGTAAAAACCCAATTTTTGCCTTTTTTGAGTACTTTTTATTTTTTTTTGGTTCCCAGAAGCCCAAAGTAGCATTGATGGAAAAATAACTGAAGCTTTCAATCCTCATTGAATAATTGTAAAGAAAGTTAAGAATCCAGTAGAAACCCAGTTAATAAATTCCACCAGAAGGCAAATCTAACTCCTACCCAGTAGGGAAATTCCCACAGAGAGAGAGAGCCAAGTCCCAAAATTTGACACCCAGGTCTCAAATTGAAGAGTAGGATTGATTTTCTTTATATTATTTCTAGACATGTGTTAATTTATATTATTTCTTTTTGTATTTCTACCCAAATTTAGATTGATTTTTTACCTATTCTTTGCATGCTTGGTCTTGGTCACATAAGTTTTGGTCAATTATTATTAGGTTAGTACATGTTTGTTTGGCTGGCTTGTTGAAACTTTTCAATCCTTTCCATTTATATATATATATTCAGTTCTTTCCATTATATATATATGCAGAACATATTTTTTGAAACTAATTTTTTTGCCTCTAATTTATTTTTTCAATTTTTTTGATTGTGATATGGATGCTACACCTAGTGGAAACGATCGTCCACAAGGGGATGCGGCAGATGTTAGTACTCTAAAATCTACACCGGTGAGTACTTCCACCCCTAGAGCCACATCTAAAGCAGCTACTTCTTGTGCGAGAGTAGTCGAGTCCCAATAGATATAGAAGATAAGGATATATTCAACGAAGAGGGAGAGATGCCCATTGAACACGATTGACCACCATGGCTTTCTAAAAAAAGGTCGTGGACATGGAAACATTTTACCAAAATTGATGGTGGTCGTGCGAACCCACAAGCAAGATGTCACCATTGTGGGCAACTTTGTGGTTGTCATTCGAAGAGGTAAGGCACCAGTGTATTAATAGCACATCTTAATGGTTGCCAGTGATATAAGATCATGAAGGGATTGGCGGCCGCTGATTAGACCAATCTCAGCTACGAAACTTCTACGGCCATTGATGGTACGCATGTTAAGAAGTTGGCAATCCCTTAATACAATGAAAAGATGTTGCGGGAATTACTTGTAGAGATGGTCATTTCTGATGAGATGACTTTTACGACAGTTGACAAAAAAAGCTTCCGTAAATTTGTGCACGCTCTTAAGTCACGTTTTCAAATGCCTTCACTATATACAGTGATGCGATATTATTTGACGATATGTGAAGATGCATGTGAATGAGCAGAAATCAAGAAGATGTTTATTACCACTGGCCAGAGAGTTTCATTTATGACTAATACATGGACGTCTATAAGAATGTCAGCTACATGTGTATCACAGCCCACTTTGTAGATAGTGAGTGGACACTACTTAAGTAGATTATTGGATTTAAAGAAATTGTTGATCACAAGGGTTCATCCATTGGTGCGGCGATAGATGACTGTATGAATGACTGGGGAATCCAAAAAGTCATTTGTGTCATAGTTGACAATGCCAGTGCCAATGACGCAACAATTGAGTAGTTCAAGTGGAATACGACATTAAAAAAGGATATCATTCGTGGAAATGAGTTTATACATGTTCGATGTCATGCTCATATCATCAACCTCATAGTTCCTAAGGAGTTGAAAGAGGTTGATGATTCCATTACCAAAGTCCGCAACCTTGTGAGATATGTGAGAGCTCCCCTCCAAAGGCTTGACAAGTTTAAGACGATAGCCGAACAACTTCAAATTCCATGATCTGCCATGTTGTGCTTGGACGTTCTGATTCGATGGAACTCGACATATATGATATTGAATGTGGCGCAGAAGTAAGAAAGAGCGTTTGAGCGAATGGAGGTCGAGGATGGGGGCCTAAGGTATGCTTTGCTGGAGTCAGTAGGGGAGAAGGGGTTACAGTGGGCCCAGCACTCTTGATTGGGTGGTTGTGAGGCATTTTGTTGATTTTTTGAAGTTGTTTTATGATATAACTATGTGGATATCTGGATACAAATATTGTACTACGAATTACTTTTCTCGATGAGCTCTCGAGGCTTTATGACCACTTGAAATAGTGTTGTGCTGGCATTATTGGATTGTTATTTACTATGGTTACGAGGATGAAATCTAAATATGATAAATATTGGGAGAATATTGAGAAGATAAATAGGTTATTATTTGTGGCTGCATCCTTGACCCTCGATATAAGTTGAAAATTATATCATTTTGGATTAGGGACGTCCTTGAGGAAGGGAAGGTTGAAAAGTTTATTAGAGAGCTGAGAACTGATATTGATGACTCGTATAACCACTACAACAACAATGGTTAGCCTATACTAGCAAGGAGTAGTCGTAGCTCCTCACGCCTGACCAACTCGACATCTTCCTTAGATGACAGAGGTCCAGCTCTTTCATCACCATTGGTGCGGTGGTATCATCAAAACTGTGCATTGAGGAATATTATGTAGTATAGGTCTGAGGTTGAGCATTATTTGATGGAAGATGTCGAGACATCTAATGATACATTTTATTTATTAACTTGGTGGAAGGTTAATTCCACCAAGTTTCCTATTCTTTCTCGAATAACCCGAGATGTGCTAGGTATTCTTATCACTGCGATTGCATCTGAGTTGGCGTTTAACACCAGAGGTCGCATCTGGATGTTTATCGGAGTTCCTTGTCTCTGACCACCGACGAGACCCTCGTTTGCACACAGAACTAGTTAAGTGCAACTCCCATTGATGTAGATACCGTTGATGCCAAGAGCTATAGGCTTGAATCAGGTAACTTTATGATTTTAAATGATTATTCATATAATTTTAAAGTTTTCATTATTTAATTTAAAACTTATATGATTTTGTAGACTTACTGTAAACCCCAAACTAATTGTGAATGACTGAGAGTGTGAGACAGACGCACTGTGGGATACTTACCATAATGCAAAACTGGTCAAAGTTAGAGGTGAAGGGGAGTTCATAATATCACTTGGAGTCTTGGCTAATGGTTTAGAAGTCTATAGTTAAATGATTAAAGAAAAAATAGTGCATCTGATCAATAAAAATTAAAACTTCATGTAGGAAATTGAAAATCACTATCGAGTATTGAGTCATCGACTCAAATGCATGGACTCATTGGATTGTCCAAGACTGATGTGGGGCATTGGCCATTGTGGCTATTTCACATTTGAATGAAATTTATGACATTATTCAATATTTTAGTTCTGTAAATTTATTCAGTAGTTTTAAATTTAAATTTATAGTTTGTGATTTGACGAATTTGTAGTTTGATTTAGTTTTAGATTTTTAACTTATTTTTTACAGTATTTTAGATTTTTTTTACAGTACTTTTTCTTAACTTATTTAGTTATTGCTATTTGTTTTTTACAGTTTTTTTTATAGTTGATACTCTGATCAGTGCTTCGTACTCCGACTCCGTCAAAGTCGGAGCCCACCCTTAAGCGTGATGACGAGAGCCTCAAGGTATACCTCCCTCGATTTGATCGGAAGTGCATGAACACGAACGAATCAGACGAGAAAATCACCTTGGCGGCTTTGCTGGGTGAAATTTGGTCTCGAAATCTATTTATGACCAAAATAGTATGAAAGACCCCCATCAATCTGAGGGAGTTCATGGATCGTGCCGATAGATTCATCAACACAAAAGATACCCTCTGGGCCTTGACGGCCCCCGAAAACCAAACCGGTGTAAGCAGATAGGAGAGCCGCAGGGCTAAGCAGTGGGGTGAACCGTGAGAAGAATAAAAAGGGTGCCCAAGAAGCCAAATGAAGGAATGAGGCACTGGCTCGGACACATGGCAAAGCCCGAACACATACAAGTATGACCGTGGAGGGGCCTTAGTAGGGATGAGAGAACAAGAAGTACTGCACCTACCATAGAATCGACAGGCAAGAAGCACCAGAGAGCAGAGTGCCTTATTCTCCTCCTCGAGCTCCCCATGCTCTTCCATGATCATGCTGGCCAGTTGGTCTGCAGCCTGTGTCATAAGCGATGTTAAGAGAAAAGAAGTTTCTAAAAATCGAAGAAAGTGCAGACAAAAGGTACCTGGGCAAAAAGAGGCCTTAACCTCTGAGCCTCCCAATCAATCGCTTCAACTCGAGCCCTCTTAAAGCTTGAACCCGTAGTTTAGGGCCTCTCTGCCCCTACATATGGGGATGGTCCGACGTCCCCCAATATCCTCCATAAAGGCTTGAGTGTGTCTGGAATAGATTCAAAGGAGGGCTGGTGTAGCGATCCTCCGGCACTTCAGCCACAGTCTCAACTCTCATTGACTCGGGCCCGAGCTCCACCAAAACCGTCTCCTCAATAGCAATGGGCTCCGAGGAGGGGCTTGTGGTTAAGGCTGACCTCCGACTCCAACGTAGTCGTAGTTGGCACTTTTACTCGGAGTCGAAGTTGGAGTCAGAGTCAGAGTCAGAGTTTGACTCTGATCGGAGGTCGAAAATCCGAACTCCAATCGGAGTTTTAAACGGTGGTCAGATTCGCGACCATTTATTGGGCTAAAATCACGCCCTTTTTCAACTTTTGGGCTCACCAAAGCCCAATTCCAAACCTGTAAAAAAAATCCTGAAAAAACAACTTAAATACAATAGTTTAAAAACTAAATAACATGTTGCCATAAGTTATAACAGTCTCATTTATTACAACATTGACTTAGTCTTTAGATATAACTACATAAATATTAAACACTATGTGTACTTGTGCCGTAAGGATTTCACTCAAATCTTAATGGTCCATTGGTTATACTTGAAATGAAGATAGAAAGTTGCAATCAATAAAGGAAAAAAATTGATAATAAAAAATTGAATATGGTAAAAGTAGAATTTGATTCTCACCAAGAAAGGGGGTTCTCCATAGTCCATACTCCATAGTCCCTCAACTCCATCCCAACTCTCAAGGGGCATCTGTCTCAGACTCTCAGTCATCGGCAATTATGTTAAGATTCACAATTAGGTCTATAAAATCATTAAAAGTAGAAGTTAAGTAAATGAAACATTAAAAGTAATTAAATAATCATTTAAAAGCATATAAAATTATCCGATTCAAGCCTATAGCTCTCGGCATCAACGCCAACGGTATCTAGTCCAATGGGTGTTTCACTTGTCTAATTTTGTGTGCAAACGATGGTTTCCACGGTTGACGGTGACAATGAGCTCCGATAAGCATCCAACATGCGACTTCCAGTGTTAAACGCCGACTACGAGGCAACCGTAGTGACAAGAATGACTAGCACATCTCGGGCTATATGGGAAATGACTGGACACTTGGTGAAATTAACCTTCCACCAAGTTAATAACTGAAATACACCACTAGGTGCCTCGACAGCTTCCATAAAATATTGTTCAACCTCAGACATACACTGCATAATATTCCTCGTTGTAATGAGTTGATGATATTGCTACATAATAAGATGGCTTATAACCTCTCAGGATGGGTCAGTATCATCTAAAGAAGCTGTCGACCCCGTAGGCCTCGAATGTGAGGAACTACTAGTTGCGGATGAAGGCTAACCACTATTGTTGTAGTGACTGTATAAGTCATCAATATCACTTTTTAGTACTTTAATAAACTCTGCATCTTTCACTGCCTCGAGGATAAAATTTACCCAAAATTCTATAATGGCCGACTTATGTAAAGGGTTAAGGATTGCAGCCACAAATAATAATCTATTTATCTTCATAATATTCCCTCAATATTTATCATATTTGATTTTCATTCTCGTAACCATAGCAGATAACAATGTTCAGAGTCAGCAAAACTATTTTGCAAGTGGAGGTGAAGCACCGAGAGTTCGCTGAAGTACAAGTTCGAAGTCGTATATTTAGATCCAGATATCCGCATGATTATGTCAAAAAAATTTTAAAAATTGAATAAAGTACCTCACACTTGTCCAATTATGTGCGTTTGGTGCACCGAGCCCCTGTTTTGTTGACTCCAACAAAGCACACCTCAAGCCCCCATCCTCGACCTCCATTCGCTCAAATACTCTTTAGTACTTCTATGCCATATCTAACATTATGTATGTAGAGTTTCATCTAGTCGGAACGTCCTAGCACAACATACTAGAATATCCAATCTGAAGATTTTCTATTATTGCCTTAAACTTGGCAAGTCTTTGGGAGGAAGCCCTTATATATCGCACAATGTTATGGACTCTGGTAATGGAATTATCAACCTATTTTAACCCTTCAACAACTATGAGGTTGATGATATGAGCACCACATCGAATATGAATAAACTTGTAGGCCCAAATGACATCATCTTTCACCATCGTATTCTGTTTGAACCAATCAATTGTTATGTCATTGGCATTGACATTGTCAACTTTAATACGTAACACTTTTCAAATTCTCTAATCCTTTATACAATCATCTATATTCGTCCCAATGGATGCACCTTTATGATCTACAATTTTTTTGAAGCCAATAATTCTTTTATGTTAAATCCACTAATTGTCAATGTAGTGTGCTGTGATACACATGTAGCAGACATTTTGTATGGATGTCTAAGTGTCAGTCGTAAATGATACTCTATGATCAGTGGTAATAAACATCTTCTTCATGTCCGCCTTCTCCTTCGCATGCCTCTTCATATAATCTCGCATCATCGTATAGCATGATGGAATGAGAAATCGTGGTTCAATAGTTTGTACGAACTTGCGGAAGCCTCTTTTGTCGACTGTGGTAAATGGCATCTCATTAGTAATTATTATCTCTGCAAGCATGTTCCTCAACATCTTCTCATTGTATTGAGGGATAACCAATTTCTTAGCCTGTGTACCATCAGTGGCCGTAGAAGTTCGTAACTGAGCTTGGTCTGATCAGTTGCGTCCAATCCCTTCACGATCTTATATCGTTGGCAACTATTTAGATGTGTTATTAACACACTGGTGCCTTACTTCTTTGAATGATAACTATAAAGTTGCCCACAGTGGTGGCATCTTGCTTGCGGGTTCGCATGATCACTAGAAATTTTGATGAAATGCTCCCATGTCCACAACCTTTTTTTAGAAGGTCGTGGTGGCCGATCGTGCTCAATGGACATCTCTTCCTATTCGTTGAACATATCCTCATCCTTTATATCTACTGGGAGTTGACAACTTGCACAAGATGTAGCTGCCCTAGATATGGCTCTAGGGGTGGAAGTACCCACCGGTGTAGGAGCAGTAGCATTGGTATCCGCCACATCCCCTTGTGGACGATCGTCTCCACTAGGTGTAAGATCCATATCACAATCAAAGAAGCTGAAAAAATAAATTAGAAGCAAAAAATTAGTTTAAAAAATAACTAGGCTATATTAAAGGGCATCAACTAATTTAAGATGGAGAAAAATAAATTAGAAGCTAAACATAAAGAAACATACATGGGCTGCCATCCAAAATAAAACACAACAATTAGAATCTGCCTAAAAAGTTAAAAACAAGGAAAAAAGGATGTTGTTTAATGACATGATCTACAAGTTTTGCTAAACATATCATGCATACAATTTAAAAAAATTTTGGTAGTTAAAAAGTCATGGCTTTGTTTGCAACCAAGTCAGTCTCAAAAATTTCATTTTTAGCCACATTTGTTGAAAAGTTGAAAACTATACTACACATGCAAAACTATACATCCCCTTGCGAATTAAACTCAAATATATAAATATATATATATATTCTCTTCATCCCAACAAAATCATCAACACCAAAATCATTGAACCTGTAAGTGGAAACAACAATTTGATCCAACCCAAAGAACCATTTGGTACCAAGCATTGATAGTATATATTGTAAGATTTCGATATGTAGACTTTGGACAGTTATAACAATTTAAAGCATTTAACTGCTAATTAGTTGAGTGATAATATTCAATATGCCAGTTCCTATAATTCCATGAACAGTAATATGTAGCAGACTGTAATCTAAAATTTTTAGAAGTTTAAAAGTGCCTTTAGAAGTTTCAAACAAGGGAAGTTACTGCACCCCCTGTTCTTGGTGGGACCAAGTACAAAGACTCATTTTTTGACAACTAAATCTTAAATAAGAGGAATCACACAAAAGTATCGACATATTCTTCTAAGATATCAAGCATCTTCTAGGAAAAAATCAGAAATATTTTAAAGGATAATTTTCAAGGACATATTACACTGATGCTCACTAAACTATTGAGAAATGTCCTTCAGCCTAGGATATGTTAAAAATGCTTTTGCTATAGAGAAAATAATTTCTTTACATTACCAATTGTTTGGTAGGAACATGATTGCAAAACATTGCTATTTCTTCCCATGGCCAGGTGACATCCATGCATTTATTTAGGGCACAAAAACAATAAAAACCATAAACTAATTTTGTAATATATCACTTTTACATTTTGTCAAAAACATTGCATGCATACTGGTTTGCACAGTCCAACACATCAACCACATTCAATTCTATCACATTTCCTTACTACAGTACAACTTCCCAACAATTAGACCCAAAACAACTAATTCTAGGCAACTCAACAACATGAAAAAAAAGAAAACATAAAATTAAATTTCCTTAATCTAGGGTTCGGACAACTTATGAGAGGCTGAATGGAGGTTGGCCTGAGAAGTGAAAGGGAATGGAGTCAACGGACTATGGAGGCGCAAAGAGGGAACATCGACAACAGAGGGGGAACATAGGCGGCTAGCAGAGGAGTTCCGAGAGGTTCAGAGAATAACGGAAGAAGGAAAGAAGGAAGAAGAGAAGGGGTTCCTGCGTTTTGGACCCCTCATGTGATGAAACGATGTCATTCCACATTTAAGTGAAACATCGTCATTTAGTTTTTTTTTTTTTTATTTAAATCTAGATGTAAAACGATGTTGTTTTACATCTGCAATTTTTTTTTAAAAAGTCGAAGTTCGGAGTTCAGAGCTCCAAGCTCTGAACTCCAACTCTGACTCCGACTAATTATTCTGAATTGCTCTGACTTTGACTCTTAATTTCCGACTACTTCAACTCTGTCGGAGTTAGAATCGGAGCTGAGGTCGAACAGAGTCAGAATTTTTGGAGGTTTGCACAACCCTACTCGTGGTGATCACGGGACCTTTAACTTGAGCAGGCGCTTTTCCAATTTTGGAGACAGCCTCCACCTCAGGAAAGTCTGGCTCCCCGGCGGGGGAAGACTACGACACCGCTTCATTCGAAGCCAAGTAGGAACCAACTCTTGGCTCTAAAGAGTAGCCGAGGGAAGGTGATGGGATAGACACGCCGTCGTTGCTCAGCTCCATGACAAAAGAAGAACTTGGCACGACCTCTTCTCAATCAATCTGTTGGGAATCGATCGAAGACGCGAAAACTTTCGTCGCAACGGTCGGAGGAATGAGGTCCTTCGATGGGAGTGATTCTTCGAATGAAGGAAATGACCTGACCTCCAATACAACCCTATGGGGTGTGGGTTTGATGAAGGTGTTGAAGAAGGCCATCTGAAGGTAGTCATCACCTTCCTCCTCGATGACAACATGACCTGTGGACAACAGAGCCATGGGCGGTACTAACGGGGGGCTATATGGCTCCTGTGTAGAGGCCCTTCGAGAAGAGGGAACTGGGATCCTAGCACGGTCAAATTGCCCGTTGCCCCCGCGAGTAGGACGGGAATAAGAACCCCTAACCCCATTCCTGGAGGCCTCGCCAACCGTGTCACCCCTCAAGAGTGGGTGAAACTAGAAGCCCCAGCCTCGCTATTGGATGATCCACCGACAACATAGTGACCCGCTCCACGATGCTTCTCCTTATCATTGGTCGCGGGAGGGTTGTAGTGGCATTTATGATGCCGGGGCAAAGAGGGAACCTCCAAGAAATCCTAACCCAACATATACGAATGATCAGCAGAGGACAAGAATCTTGTGATGTTGCCCTCAGTCAACACCATGTTAGTCTTAGTGTCGAGGGGCGGGCCGCCACCCAAGCTTGCACGGCCGCCAGCCTGGCCTCCTCCCTTCTATTCAACCTAATGGACATGCTCTTGCTATTAGGCACATACGACCAAATGGCTCGGACTGGGAACTCCTAATGGACCTCCCCCCCCTCAGGATACTTTCATCCCTAGCCAGAGACGAAAAAGAATCGCCAAGACCAGTCTTTAATATGAGAATGTTGCTTCTCCAGGTTGGCAATGTACTTCTTGGAGGAACATGCCTGGAAGCTATACAATCTCCCATCGAGGCGCAGCACTCAGTATACTCACATAAACTCTCAAGCTGTCAAATCAGGATACTCCTAAGGACCAGAGCTGAGCACCCTTTGGAAGATCATGCAGTTGGCAACCAGAAGCTGCCAGGAGTTTGGGTGGAGCTGTGCTGGGGCCAACCCCAGAAAGTTGAGAATGTCTTGGATGGGGTGGTAGAATGGGAGACGAAGATAGTTAACAAACATCAAGGGATAAAGCACCACCCGAGATGCCATCCCATCAGAGTCCACCATGGCTATGCGGCACCTAGGGATCTCCAGAACCACCGACTCTGAAATGTTGTACATCCTCCTCAGTGTGCGGAGGCCATCGATAGAGACTGACAACTCCTAGCTCCAGCTAACGAAGTACAAATAACAAGTGTCGGAGGATCCTTTGAGAGCCATTGAAAACTGGAAAGAAAAAGGAACAAAGCAAAAGAGTGAAGAGGGAACAATTAGGAAAAAAGGCCCAAAGGAAAATGCAGAATAGTGAGAAGCGAAAATGACAAAAAATGGGAGAAAGGGGGGCTCTTTATATAGAGAGGGACGTGACGGTTGCCATTTTGCAGACAATGAAATGATCCCGAGCCAGAAACCCAAGGGATGTGGTAGGTCTCGAGAAATGAGCGGAGTGGCATCATGGAACCTAACTGATGCGAACCCACGAGAGCGTGAGGAGCAAGTGATGGGTGCGTGGGAAGCATGGTCCAATAAGCAGACCAGTGCATGGGCAAACCTCCCCCCTTGCCCCGAACTGTTGGATAACGAATGGGTGGGAAGAACCCAAGGTGTCATCAAGCCATTGATGATGCAACCGAACAGTCACCTGGTGCTGGACGTGTGCCAAGGGGAACTAACCCAAGAAAGGCGAAATGAGACATTTTGAATTCTCACCACATACATATAATGGGAATTCGCAGGTTACTGTGAGGGAGGTTGTTCCCAAGGTTGGGCCGAATCATACGGGCCCAACCCAATAGGCATTGATGGGTCTAAAGGTAGCCCGTCAGTAGGAAATTGGTATGAAAGGATAGGATGGACCGGGTCGAGAATGGCAAGGTTAGCCCAGGAAGCCCATAGAGGAGTAGCAAAGTCGAACGTGCGAAATGTGGATTATTGAGTCAGAAGACCTGACACCACTATTGGCCGACAATCCACATACACATTTTCAGGGACAACCCTGGTCCCTAGACACTGACGGTTGGACAAACTTGGAAGGTGGGCGCACAAGGCGAAGACCACGTAGCATTTAATGAAGGACATGGATGGACACGCCACGATGTGAATCCTGGATTGTCAACGGTTGCCATGATCAGGCATGGATGACCTGTCGCGTGGCAGAACGTGGGGAGAAGGCACGATCTGAGTATCGAGCGATATCGCTACAATTGGCTTGCCAGGGGACCACTTCGACTAGGTATATATACTTCTTTGCTGGGATAGAAAACTCTCTAAGCACTTTCATTTGAGCTCCCTTAAATCATAAATTGAGAACCCAAAGTTGACTTATGCATCAGATGCATCAGATCCATATTCACAGGATCAGATCGTCCTATTGCGTAGTTGCTCGAGCTACGAAACACGCATCAACAAAGATATTTGGAGAATGTAAAGTGATGTTTTCACTTCCAATAATTTAGAACAGTATCTTGTGAGGTTTAACCGTTCCTTATGTGGTTGTTTACTATTTTGATGTGTGAAATATTATTTTGTTTAGTATACCTGAACTCTCTTGACTAAATATTCGAAATGAGAAGTTTTATGACCAACAAAAACTAGTAAGAGATTGTGAAAATAGCATTGGTTTCATTGAAGCAATAAAAAAAATTCCCCCATTCGTTCGTACAATCTTGAGGTGCAAGTCTCATGCACTTTTTTTTTTTTCATTTTTTTTTTTGAAATAATAATAACTAGATCTAATACCCTATATGAAAATCTCACTTTCAAATGTGAATCTCACAATTTTTCAAAAAAAGTATGCAAGCGTTGCACATTAAATAATGATATCCTTACAATCCAACTACCCTTTATTTATAACTTATCAATGAAATGTGTTTTTTTAAATTTCAAATACATCAAATCAAAATCAAAACAAATATCTCAAAATATTGTTTGATTGGAAGGTTGTAGAAAAACTGTAAAAGGAGTAGTTGTTTTATCATTTCTCATCTAACATTACTCTTTTATCTATTGCTAACCTTTTTTATTTTTTAATAATAAGGTTATGTTTGGTTATAAAATATTTTGAGAATTTTAAGAATTTTTTTGAGATTGAGTTTTATAAATAGAAAGAGAAAAAATTTCATATTTTTGTTAAAAAATAAGTTTTGTATTAAAATTTGTGAAAGTAAATAGATATTGTTGAAAAGTTATTTAAATATAATTTTTTAATAGTATTCTTGTTTTAGAGGTTTAAAAGTTAATATAGCTTTTGTGTTTAGATAAGGAAAATGTTAATATGCCGTTTGAGTTTGTTTCCTCATTTTGACTGTTCATGTATTTAATTTTTTTACTTAATAATTAAAGAAGTAGCTTTTAGTAAATTGATGTATTTTTTATTTTTTAAAAATATTTAAATATGTTCAAAAAATATGAAAATAAAAATAAAATAAAAATAAAAATACAAATTTGTGGCAGGCGGGAGCCTAGCATGACTCTTTAGATAATGATGGGATGAAAAGTTGAAAACAAAAAATTGAGATTTGAATATGTTTGGTTTGATTTAAGAAAAAAATTGAAAAGGTTTGGTTTAACCATACAATCAAATTTTGCCGTACAAGTGATCTGGATAGATATGTTATATGCACCAACTTATAAATAGAAGTACTAAGATAATAATAAATACATAAATAAGAGTGTAAGTTTCGTGGTGGCCTAACCTAAGACAGCGTAGAAAGGGGCGAGCCACCTTAATGTGTTGGCCACCCAAGAGGTGTTTTTCTGTTTTATTAGTTATTACTATTAATTTTTTCTTTTATTTTCTTGATTAAATTTCATCAAGGGCATTTTAGAAACCTCAGTAGAAAAACTCATGCATCGCTCCCTTACCTAGAATATTGTTAGATTTGAACGTGGGGGTGCAAATTGAGGCAGTGTGGTAGTTTGAGGTGTAACGAATGCTTGGTAGTTCTCTGTAATAAAATAATAGTTTTTTTTTTTTTTTCTATGAACTTTCTTCTGACTTGTAAATGAGTCCTGATTAAGTTGGTGATGTATGAGTCAGGTTGGGAGATCGTTCTTGTCTCTTTTATTCGAGATCACAAGTTTGAAACGGCTTATCTTTGTAAAATTTGAGAATCAAAATCTTTGAGAGGTTTTTGCATGCTGACATCTTGGTAGGGTTGCGGTGATGAATTGCTGCACCCAAAGTCGATAACTATTTTTCAAACCGAATATACCGCAACGAGTGAATACCCTTATTATCACTTCTAAAGAAAAAAGTTACATTGACCGTCCTTCCCCAATAATGAAATGTATTAAAAATTTTAAAAATTCTAAATATGTAAGTACAACTATCCACTTATCTATCACATGATCCATCCACTAAAGAAAAAAAAAAATGTAGTTGGAGTAGGTCGATCACTCGAGTGACTTGACTATCTAGGGTGGTTTTCTAGCCCAGCAAAAATTAAAGAATTTGAGAACCGCCCTTAAGGAGGCTCGGACCACTCTTCGGACGGTGGAATTTGTTTTTTTTTTTTGGGCTTCTTTGGAAAGTAAAAAGTGATACTATTTCATTTTACTTCCTTTCATCTCATTTTTTTTTTATTTTTTATCAAAATATCACTTAAATATAAATATTTTTTTAATTATAAATCATCAACATTTTTATCTAATCGTTATAACTTTTTTAAATTTCTAAACAAAACATAAAAAACAATACAACTTTTTTAAAATTCAAAATAAAAATAATATTAAAAACTTATATTCTAACAATATTTTAATTTTATAATATTTTTTTTCTAAAATTCAATTAAATATCTTAACTCAAACAATTTAACTACTATTTATAGACTATTTCATTCTTATTTACAGAATGAGCATTGCTATGCATCATCCTACACACCACACACCAATGTGTTTTTTATTTTTTTTTCAATTTTTTTTTATTTTACTCTTCTTGAAACATTTATATTTTTTTATTCAATTTTCTTACCTCATATCCTTATCCAACAACCATTCTCTTAAATTCTTAATATCTAAATAATAGGAGAACATGTCTGAGTTTTTAAGTTGTGTTTGGGTAGTGAGGTATTTTTAGATATTTTGTGAATAATAAAAAAAAAAAAAATGATATAATATTAAATAGTAATAAATAATAATAAAAAAATAGATAAAAAATAATAATAAAATAATAAAATATTTTGAAAATATCAAAAATTTTCTCGGTACACAACTAGTCATCAACCACAAACTGCTATAGGTGAAGGTGCTTTTTTCAAATCTGTGTTGCTTGATTTTTTTGGGGACGATTAGGTACTATTGCCATGTTTGTCTCTAATCAACGGAAAACTGACGTTCCAGCTTTGTTCGCATCAGAACGTAAAAAGGACCTATTCACATCCCAAGTTATTGTCGCGACTCTCCACCTGTTTGATACTCCGTTCCGCATCATCAAACAGTTTACGCGGAGGCTGGCACTCTTTTTCACATTACACTGTATTAACTACTCCGGAAAGTCAAAACAAAGGGGGGAAAAATGTCAATGACTTGTCAGATTGAACTTTGCAAGCAGCCCATGCGAATGAGAATAGGATCCCACCATTCTTAATCGTTGTTTATATAACGTTGCCTGTGTAGAAGTCTAGCGTTACGGAGCCAAACCAACCCGGCAGCGGTTTCAGAGTCGAGAGCGAGGAAAATGGATCTTGGTGTTGGAGAGGTTGGAACTCCGGGGAATTCGAAGCCTCACCAACCCAGCGGTCAAATTTCCCATTTGGCTCTGGATATCGGAGGTGATTCTTCAGCTTCCTCCTCGTCCCGAATTTTATGTTCTTTTATTTTGGGTCGCAGAATCTCTATTCAATTCCCTTGAATCCGTTATTCTTCCGTGTGATTGTTTCTGTACTTGAAGAATTTTTGACGCTTGCTCCACATGCCGTAGTTTTAAATATGTATGTCTCTCAATTCCTTGATTCAGTTTTTTGTTACATGGTACGTTGATTCACCCTAGTCTCAATTGGCTCTGAATTTCGTCCCTGTTACCGCGTTTGTAATCTGCTTCTTGCTTGTTACAGCGATTTTTGGGTTCGTCTGTATTTTCGTCTTCAAAATGGATTATTTCCATCCGTCTAGTTCTTTCTGAAGTATTTCTTTTGTGCGAGAAAACATTGACGATTAAGGAAATGCAATTTTTCTTTGTATGGAAATAACATTTGGCGTTTTTGGGCAGGATCTCTCATTAAGTTGGTGTATTTTTCAACATATGATGATGTTGATGATGAGACGGGGAGGTCAGCTACGGAGAGTCTCAGTATTTATAATGGTAATAAGAAATATCCGGTTCTTAAAGGGAGGCTTCATTTTGCCAAGTTCGAAACGACCAAGATATATGATTGCTTAGAGTTTATACAAAAGAATCAGCTTCATCTTGGTGGTATGTGTGCACTTACCTGTTATTGCACCGTGACCGAACTTATATTACATTTGGAACCATGTTGAAAGAAGAGTGTGTGAATTAATAATGGAAACTATAAACAAGCATTCCTGAACTAATCATGGGGTTAGCTGGGCTGAGTATCGAGCTTGGCCTGAGTTCGAGTGTGACTCAGCATGTTCGTAATAGCCTTTCCAAGCTTGTTTTGTATATGTTTGCTTGAGCTCAAGCTTGTTCATGGACAACCTAAGTTGATGAATCGTCCTCATTCATCATTAAATGCGTGTCAATATCTCACAATCCAAATTTACTGAGGCAGCATACTAATTAGAATAGGCACTATAGCTTAGATGATTCTTTATTGTTTGTCACTGGCTTTACATTGTAAACTCTGGGCAAGTTTCTTTGGAAATTCCTTGAAGCTATCTAAACTGGTCATGGTCTTTTCTACTTGACCCAAGTTCTTATCAAGATTGGCAGATAAACCCGAGCTTATCTTTGATTGGTTGAAGCAATTTTAGAAAGCTGAACCTGCTCTGTTCAAGTTGCTTTCACATCAGTTTTTATATTTATTCCTAAAAAGACGTAGTATTACCTGCATTTTTCATTTGAAATTTTACTTAAGGTGGAGCATATTATAATAGCCCGTGCTTTTCTTAGAAATAATCGTGTTAAGTAGTCATTCATTTTATGCAAACCTATTTTCTTACACATCCTGATCTTTTAATCTTACGATGTTTCTCCTACTTCTGTTCATTCTGGTTAAATTTGAAAATGAATATAGGATGCCAGCATGTTGAGGCTTCTCCAATTGACAAGACCGTAATTAAGGTAAAAATCATTCTTTTAAATGCTATTGTTCTGAAGTAGTTGGCTCAAATTAGTTTATCTTTTTCTTCTAATTAATCTAGATGGGAGTTGCATATCTTTATGTTATGTACATGCAAAACAGCACAAGTAATTCTTATGCAAAAGAAAAAATGGATCAATTTGGATTGAATTTCATGAGAACCTTGGGTTTATTGAATACACTTCTGAAGTATGCAAACTTATTAACTACTGCCTGTCTCTGTGAAGGCCACAGGTGGTGGGGCATACAAGTATGCAGATCTCTTCCAAGAGAAGCTTGGCATTTGTCTTGACAAGGAGGACGAAATGGACTGTCTTGTTGCTGGAGCTAATTTTTTACTTAAGGTAATATTTTACTCAAGGTGGGACCCTTATACCCTGTAAGAAATTTGGTATGTGCTACTTATTTTCTCTCTTTTAAAAGTGCAGTCCTCTCATCTAGTACTTAGTCTCTTGCCTTCTATTTACTTTGAACACTATTATTCTGATTCATCTGAAATACACACCCTTCCTAGCAAGTCCTCAAATAGACGCTTACACACAATTGTTTTCATTAATCAAACTGGTAATTGTTTAGAGGAGGGGAAGAGGTGAAGAAACATTTGTATTGTGATAAGTGTAAAACTTTTATCAACATGAAAACTCTCTTGATCATGTTTTAAACCAAGTAGTTCATCGCATCTATTTTCTTGTTTGCCTTGACAATGTCTTGGCTGATAGCTTCAACTGGCACTTTTTTTTTTTGGGTAGGGAATCCATCAAGAAGCATTTACATACATGGATGGACAGAAGGAATTTGTACAAATTGACCAGAATGATTTGTACCCCTACCTCCTTGTTAATATTGGGTCTGGTGTCAGCATGCTCAAGGTATTCTGGCTAATGTTACTTGCTCTAGTAGCTGGATTAGTTTTATATACTTAAAATTATTTGATCGTAATGATTTGTAACCATATCCTTGTGAATTTCTGTTTTCTGTTTATATAGGTGGATGGAGATGGGAAGTTTGAGAGAGTGAGTGGAACAAATGTTGGTGGTGGAACATTTTGGGGTTTGGGAAGGCTCTTAACAAACTGCAAGAGGTAATTGACATCTTTGCTTATTATATGATGATTTTCTTATTATATAGCTTATAAATCATTGAAACGTTTTCCTGTCTCAGTTTTGATGAGCTGCTGGAATTAAGCCATAAGGGAAATAATAGAGTGATAGACATGCTCGTGGGGGACATCTATGGTGGAATGGACTATTCAAAGGTGAATTCTTGATGGGCAGGTCGTTGCTCTAGTTTAGGTTGCAAGAGCTTGCTAGTTTTTGTGTTTGAATATTTGATTTGAAGTCTGATTTAATTTTCCGTGTTATGATTGTTAACGGTCTTTATCCCTTTTTCTCCCCAATGCTAACAGATTGGTCTTACATCAACAACTATCGCATCTAGCTTTGGCAAAGCAATTTCTGATAGTAAAGAACTTGCAGATTACAGACCAGAAGATATTGCGCGGTCCCTGTTAAGAATGATTTCAAATAATATTGGGCAGGTCAGTCATAGCAGGACAGATTTCTTGTTTGCCATAAATTGAATATTCATTGTGAAGTAGTTATACATCTTTACTTTCCTGAAAACAAAGATTTTTGAATTACCTTTATGTTGTGTTAAGAGTTTGGAGATCCTTTTGGACCAACACCAGACTTTTCTCTATATATTATATTTGTTAAGCTGTCCTAATCCTCCTAGGCAGCAGTTGGCCATCACTCCTGGCCAGTTCTTTTCATCCGTTGCAGAAGATTTGAGCCAACTATAATACCAAACCAGCCAAGATTTTTCTTTAGAAATATATTTTCATCACAAATTTCCAAATTCTGAGGTAATGTATTTCTTGCTTACATCCAACGTCTAGCTCGTAGTGGGAGTGAATAGCTAAACTCTTGAAGTCACGAATGCAGTAAAGAACAATCCAGTCAAATTAGCTACTTAAAATTAATACTTGTCTAGTAAGGTAGAGCAGTTTATGTTTTATATATCCTTCGCAAACATTGAAATTATCTCATTTTTCCAATAGGGTACCATTGTCAGAATATTAGCATTTCGTCCCATGTTTAAACAGTTCTTTCTTTTTTATTATTTTTATGAGTTCTCTCCATTTGATATATTTTCTTTATGCTTATCAATTTTGAAGATTTCTTCTACATACTGAACGATAGTATCTTACAGCGTACCTCTCTCTTCTCTCTCTCTCTCTCTCTCTGTGTGTGGATTAGTGAGTTACAGCTTATTATGTAGCACGTGATGAAAAGTAGAGACCGGATTGTCTTTGTCAAAATTTCTGGGTGTATGATCATGTAATGGGACATATATCACCAGGCTTCAGTTCTTTCATCTCCTACTTTCATGTTCTTACAGTAACCCCTAGTATTTTGCCAACTTTCAAACTTCTCTAAAGTGTCCCTTTTACTTGGAAGGTTCAAACCTTGGATTCAGGTTATGATATTTGACCGTGTAGCAAACCATATGGGATGAAATCTTAAATTATGTTTACTAATCCGGATCCTTGCTGTACTCAACACATTAGGCATTTTACCTTTCATTTATTTACCACTAGATAGGAGCAGTTTAGGTTCAGTATTCAATTTATTTGTGCATGCATTCACAAATAGCAGTCAGTCTGAAATTTTTTAGAAGCAGGCCGGTGTCCTCAGTTTCAGTTTTTGTTTTAAAATTGTAATGGTGTCTGTCCCTTCATAAGGGGATTGTACGAGAATTGAGGGTTGAAAGCATAAGCAAGTTGATATCTTCATTGCCATGCCTGGAGATGCAAAGAACTTAGCAACAATTTTTTCCATTTGCTAGGCATCCCTTAAAATGAAATAGGTAATCCAGTATACATCTTTGTCCAAAGGAAATTGATAACTTATTGTCTCTTATTTTTGTTGTTTTATTTAATTCCTCCCTAATTTAATATACAGTCACTAAACATATAATATCTTTCATATCATTTCTGATATTATTTCATTTTGCACTTTTACCATCAGATCTCTTACTTAAATGCACTCAGATTTGGGCTCAAGCGGATATTTTTTGGAGGATTTTTCATTCGGGGTCATGCTTATACCATGGACACAATAGCTGTTGCAGTTCATTTCTGGTAAGCATGACACTGTTTGTTTTATTGGTCATACCTCACATATAGATCTTCCTTGTTAAAAAATCCTGAAATTCCTCCAATCAGGGCACCCACAAAGATGACACAGTGCTCAACTCTTGGAAATAAACGATTCCATTCTTTGTATCATAGAAATTTTAGGCACTATTATGTTCTTACATAAAGGGAGTAAAGAGATCCGTAAAATGTTGCCCAGAAAAAATAGTGGAAAAAATGTTTTTTCATCAAAACATGACAATGACCCCGTACATGCAACAAAATTTACATTTAGAGTTCATTTAGATTGAGAGTTGAGATTAGATGGTTTCAGATGAAAGTTGAATAAAATATTGTTAGAATATTATTTTTTAATATTATTATTGGTTTAGGATTTGAAAAGTTGAATTAGGATTTGAAAAAGTTGAAATTTTTATTATATTTTATGTGAGAATTTGGTAAAGTTGTAATGATGAGATGAGATGAAATACTCTCTGAATCCAAACGAACTCTCATTGCCCTGATAACTTTATTGTGTTAGTTTTTGGGTGGCGGATTCATCTTGTTCTTCCAAGTAAGGTTACGAAGTTCCCTGCCTTGATTGTTTTCCTATTTCTATTATTTCCATAATTTTAGAGGTTTTGAATATTTAAAATAATGCCATTTCCTATCAGGTCTAAAGGCGAGGCTAAAGCAATGTTCTTGCGGCATGAAGGATTTCTTGGAGCATCGGGTGCGTTCATGAGCTATGGAAAGCGTGGCCTTGATGACTTGATAGTCCAGTTAAATCAGCAATTCCCATTCACTGCTTCCCCTGCAGGAGATATGTGATCTTGCCCACTAACTGAGGAGAGGAAATGATTGAGAATGAAAGTATAGAGTGTAGTGTCTTTACATCATATAATTTGGAAAGGTTTCCTCTATCTGGCTTAGAAACGGGATATGGTCACAAGGCAATACTTGGTTGCCTATATGCACATCTCAAGCAAGTCATAGAGTGAAACTTGTGCAATGTGTAACATAGTAAAAAAGTATTGTAGGAAAAAGTATCCGAACAAGAAAATTGAAGGCAGAGAGAGAGAGAGAGAGAGTAGCAGCCATAATTGAACAAGATTACATTCCCTGATTGTTGATGCATCTCTGTCTAGGTTTTGTAGGATTATGACTCGTAACTTCTGTTGTTTAATAAAATCAAAATGGTTTACTCTCTGGATCTTAGAACTCCAGTCTCATTTGTCTCCATGTTCGATAACATGATAGACCATACTAGATTGCTAGCACAATGGGTTCCTTCTTAACCACAAAATTTGTCAAAATAGATGGATCACCTAGTGTACCATACAAATTGCATATTTTCTGCGCTAGAAACTCATGGGTGGGTGTGAAACCCTCGTTTGGTTACACAAATGAGATAAGATGAGATGAAAGTTGAAAATTAAATAAAATCTTATTAGAATATAATTTTTGTTTTAAGATTTGAAAAAGTTAAATTGTTTATTATATTTTGTGTGAGAATTTGAAAAAATTGTAATGATTAGATGAGATGTTTTGTGTAACCAAACAAGACAACTTTATTTAGTAATAATTCTTGGGAAAACTCAATGTGGGTTCTAATCCATAAATGATGTTGGATCCACGTATAGGTCTCTCTTTGGAATCTAAATCTTGGATTTTCCTACGACTCTAGGGGATCCACATGCATTAATAAGTTGCTTGTCATGAAGGTTTGAAGCGACTCAAATAAAACATTATCGTATAAATATTGTCTCTAACGCTATATGGTTTGTGTCTTGACAGAGGTTAGGGGAACACTCGAAACGAAAGACAAAAAGAACACTCAGGAAGTTAATAATGATAACCAAAATGGCTAAGAATTTTGGGAATATCCAGCGTCTATTTGGAAATGGCATTAAAATCTTATAGAACTAGCAAAGTAGCAGTATATTATATTTCACTCCTCAAGTTAAATTCTTTTGCTGCGACAGTTGCCAAACAATTCAGGAACTGTTAGAATCATACGGGGTGTTCGAATTATGTATCATTATCAAGTTCAGTTCGGATTCCATTTGTCCAGAGTTATGTTTTACTATGACAAGAACATCTCTGTTTGTTAATTGTCCAGAAAACCACAAAAAAAGAAAGAAAAAAAAACCGCCCTGATGCAAACTAGCTAGCTGAAGCATCTCTAGTTCTAATTGATAACACAAATGAAACATTACGACGAACCTTCAGATAGTTTAGATGGATATAAGTTATTATCAATCATTGCTAGACAACTCAGATATCAATTACAGCTACAATGTATATAGATAAGTTGATAACGAGAAATTAAACACAAGTTGATCAATTGGCAGTCAGAAGCCTTCTCTGAACTTGCTTTGCATTTCTTCTATGCAGTGCCCATCTTTCTTTAATATCACATATATTATTATGGGCTAGGCATTCATCAAACTTTTCTTTGGATGTTTCAAGCTCTTTACCAGAATTTTCGGAGCAAAAATCTCCCCTAATTCTGGCAGCTTCAGCAAGCAGATCAATTATCAGCATCTCTGTTGTCCTGGAGGTTATTCCCCTGAGATACCAGGAGATGGGTGGTGGTGGAACAAGGGCCGGTTGTATCAGTTGCTCCAAGCTCACTTTTGAGCCAACCCTTCCTTTCCCTCCCGAACATGCAAAATAATCTTTCCATGTCTTTGGCTTAAAGGGGAAGCAGATTTTTTCATCGACAAACACAGGATCTACCGTCCAGCACCCTTCGAATTTTTTCATAAACCCTGTCTTCACTTGCTTGAACTTCATCTGACAGCCAAAAGGGGATTTTTTCATCATGCAATATACATCCATGAGCTTGCAAAATCAGCTATTTTTCTAAATGCTGATAAACAAGGTACTACATATTAACATGATGGAACTTTACTAATGTAACGTACAGACAAACTAGATGAATGTGACATCAGTTGAGTATAACAAGCGCATATTCCAGAAAACAACTCCAGTTAAGTATAAAGATGCGCACAAGCTTGATTAGTTTCTTTCCAATACCTTTTGGTAGGGAACTTTTAGGATGTGTTTCCATCAAAACAAACTCCAGAAACAGTCTGTTTTCTTTGTACTGAAGAATCAGAAATCCATTTTCTACAATGGATTCATTTGATGGTGCCGGGAACCTGAATTTTCCAAGTACTAAATGCAACCACGATAAAACCTTCTGTAGATCCCCCGTGTCTAAGATGACCCATTTTATAAAATGAAAAGCGAAGTTGCACCCCATGCAGTGTAACTTCCTATCCCAACACCCCCCCTCCCCAACACAAACACGAGAGCAACAACAACAATAATAACAGCGATTCCTTACCGAGTGATCTTCTCTGTTTTGATCTACTAAAACATGAACCGATATGGTTCCTGACCACCAAAGAAACCTCCATAAGGCTGCTTGCTCTACTTCTACCACCTGCCTCAGACCTTCATCGACCAAAACCTTTCTGGATATTACTTCCTAAGGAAATTAGAATCTCTATGAGAAGGTAAGCCTTTTAAACTAGGAAAGTAATTGTACAATAAGTGTGAGAAATAGTGAGATAAAAAGCCCACTATATATTGAAGACATTATTATAAGTAAAAAGAATGTTCAACCGCAGCATATTAGACTTCCCTGCGATAGGTGTCACTAGTAGAATATGAAAGAAGTAGCGTATCAAAATACCACTAACCTTAATATTCTTGAAAACCCTCTTATTATCAGGGTCTGTCACAATATTAAATACTGCATCTGGAGGCAGCCCGATATTAACTGTGACGTTGAGGTTGCAAAGAGAACCTTTTGGAACGCTGACCTGCCAAGAGTGATATTAGAATCCATATACTACAAGAATCTGATGGAACTCAGCGTGGGGACCCAGAGAAGCTATCAACTCCACAAGCATATCCAAGCCACAGATGCAACAGGTTGAACATTGGTAAAATACTCCAGTTTCTGTTTCAACATTCTTTTCCACCCAGCCAGTGCTTTTATGAGGCAACTAATACCGATCTAAAAGCGAGTATCATATTTTCGTCCTGCATGCTTCATGTCGAACTGGATTTATTTACTGGCATAACAATATGTGAAAGTGCAGTGACAAGATTAGTTGTGTTAGAAGTTAAGAAATTTTCAAACGCAGATCTCAACTTGAGTAATGCCACAACTCAGTTTTTTTTTTTTTTTTCATAGGTGGTATTGTCACAATTCCTGAGAAAACTGAGTCGGTACAGAACATTTTTTTGCTGCTTAACTTGTTCTCACCTTTATTTCTGGAGGTTGATCAACCCATGATGGATTTTCACTCCATGCTAGCATCTGCTTTTCCAGATCAACTTCCCAAGGAGTAGATGATCTTTTCTCGTTTCTTAAAGCAGGGGTCCCCCCCAATTTTACTCCTTCCATATCCTTTGCTAACCTTTGGAAACGAGACTGTGACCAAAAAGGAGAGTTTTTTATAGCTTACCACTAACATTAACAACTGGTAATCCAATTTAGGCTCAAATGAGATGACCAACCTTGAGACAATTCTGAAGCGTGTGAGGGAACTGAACAAAAAATGCAGAAAATGCCGAATCAAATGCCTTGAAAGGTCCATTTCCCTTGTTCTGGTGGACTCCTACAATTGTTTTCGAAACCTCTGTCTCACCCATTAAATTCTAGAGTCGTTTGCAAAATGTTAGGTATCAATGTCTCATTTTTTGACAACCATACACAATTAGAATTGAAGACGGGTTTCTTTGATCATAAACTCATAACCCTGAAACGTGGATATGTTCTACTTAATTACAAATTAGACAGCAATCAAACACACACAATTATAAGAAGCAGCCATCCATTCACCATTATTTTTACATCCCCCAAGGCCCGAGCATGAAAGATAAAATTGCAACAGGACTGCATAGGAGTCATATAACCCGCAGTAAGCCTTACCCATCAAGGTTTGCAGCAAATTCAAGAAATTTAGTTCAACAACACACATTATCTAGCATGAATCATTCAAGATTACAATAAAAGAAACACATAACTCAGAGATAATCAGCAGCAGAGACTGACCCAGAAAAGGCAAGAGAAATCCAGAATAAATGAATACTGACTAATCTTTAGCAGGGAATTAGATTGAACAGATTCAGTTACGGAGCGGGTTTTTTATTACAAGAATATCCCGTTGCACTGTAGGCTCCAACGAAGCTGATCCCAGATTTGCAAAGGGATATGGAAACTATATGATATTTTCACAAAAATAATATTGTTTTTTGTTCCCTTGAGACTCGAATGCACGTGATGCACGTGTTGTAAGCAAAGTGCGTGGAGACTGGAGACCCACCGGCACATTAGCATCCTCTGAAAAGAGGTTCACGTTCGCTGTTTCCTTTGAAACTTTCTGCTGTAATCCAACGGTTGTAATCGCCGGTGGCCTCGAACAGATGTTGTGGACCAAAGGATGCCATATAATGCCAACAAGGGGACTAGCCGTGAAATGAATTAATCTTTACATCAGCCTACACAACATATATCATAACTTTTTTTATTATTTTTTATTTGTTTCTCTTATTAAATGTATATTATATAGATGATGAATAAAAAAATATAAACATTTCAAGAAGAGTAAAAAAAAAAAAAATTGAAAAAAAAATAAAAAATAAAAAACACATTGATGTGTGGTGTGTAGGCTTATGCATAACAATACTCCCGTGAAATACCCTCCAAGTTGAAACTTGAATGGTCAACTTGGATCGAATGGAATCTATTTAATTATATAAAGTCAAGTTTTCAATTGCTAAGTTGTCATTTGTACCATAAAATAAGGGAATGAAAGGGTACAAGTGTGAAACGAGAAGGTGAGTTTGAAAAGAGGTGGCATAATGCGAAAAGAGAGATGAAACCAAGCGGTAGGCCATCTACAAGTTTTCAATTTTACTCCTTCCATATCCTTTGCTAACCTTTGGAAACGAGACTGTGACCAAAAAGGAGAGTTTTTTTATAGCTTACCACTAACATTAACAACTGGTAATCCAATTTAGGCTCAAATGAGATGACCAACCTTGAGACAATTCTGAAGCGTGTGAGGGAACTGAACAAAAAATGCAGAAAATGCCGAATCAAATGCCTTGAAAGGTCCATTTCCCTTGTTCTGGTGGACTCCTACAATTGTTTTCGAAACCTCTGTCTCACCCATTAAATTCTAGAGTCGTTTGCAAAGTGTTAGGTATCAATGTCTCATTTTTTGACAACCATACACAATTAGAATTGAAGACTGGTTTCTTTGATCATAAACTCATAACCCTGAAACGTGGATATGTTCTACTTAATCACAAATTAGACAGCAATCAAACACACACAATTATAAGAAGCAGCCATCCATTCACCATTATTTTTACATCCCCCAAGGCCCTAGCATGAAAGATAAAATTGCAACAGGACTGCATAGGAGTCATATAACCCGCAGTAAGCCTTACCCATCAAGGTTTGCAGCAAATTCAAGAAATTTAGTTCAACAACACACATTATCTAGCATGAATCATTCAAGATTACAATAAAAGAAACACATAACTTAGAGATAATCAGCAGCAGAGACTGACCCAGAAAAGGCAAGAGAAATCCAGAATAAATGAATACTGACTAATCTTTAGCAGGGAATTAGATTGAACAGATTCAGTTACGGAACGGGTTTTTGTCACGGGTGCCTGGCTGAGGCCTTGAAGTGGTGAAGACCAGAGGAGCTATGGAAGTTTGTTATGAAGTGGGAAGGAGTCAGTTACGACCGTTGAAGGAATGAAGAGCTCAATGAAACGAATCGTTTTAATCTTCAGAGAATTGCTGCTTTTGCTTTCGTTGACACTGCGTTTAGAGACTTAATAAAACGTTGCGTTTTAGGATGTAAATAGATAGATGCGTTTTACATTTGTATTCCTGCGTTTTGAATTCATATGATTGTTTCAGAAGTTAGTTGGCCATCTGCTTCTATAAAAGCAGAGGTAGGAATAATGCTTCGGGAGAGAATGATCTTGAGAGTTTTAAGAGTCTGTTGGAGGTTGAAAATTCCTCGAAAATTCTCTACAAGGTTTATCAATGAAATCTTGTTCATTCAATTCTGTTGTTGAGTGTTTCTGAAGTGTTCGACGAGTATTGGTTCTGGTCGTGAAGCAACCTGAACCTTACAAGTGGTATCAGCAGTAGTAGATCCTGGAGAGTGCATGATGGCGAAAGGTCAGCAAGAAGGTTCTCAGAAACAACAAGAATTCGTTCAGAAGCAATTGGAGCAGCATCAACAAACCATCACTGGTATGGCAGAAAGGTTAGAACAGTTTTCTGAAATGTTACGTTCGGTAGTTGAAACTGTTAATGATAATTCCCGTAGAGATCGAGAGATTCCAAACGAGCCTAGAGATCCGGAAGATAGGGCTATGTTCCAGAGGAATTTTCGATTAGACTTTCCAAAGTTTGCTGGTAGTGATCCTGCTGGATGGATCTTTAAAGCAAACCAATACTTTGATTTTTATCAAGTGCCTTTCCATCAGAAATTAATGGTGTCTTCATACCATATGGAAGGTGAGGCATTGGTTTGGTACTAGGATGCCTTAGACTCGGGACAGTTCAATTCCTGGGAAACTCTAGTTTTGGCTATTCAAGTCAGATTCGGGCCATCCAGTTATGATGATCCAATGGAGGCGTTAACTAGATTAAAACAGACTACTTCGGTTAGTTTGTATAAATCTCAGTTTGAATCCTTGTCAAATAGATTGAAAGGTCTGTCCGAAAGGCATAAGCTTAATTGCTTTGTTAGTGGTTTAAAAGATGAAATACGGATACCTGTGAAGATGTTTAATCCACTGAATCTGGGAGCTGCATTTGGCTTGGCCAAGATGCAGGAAGAATATGTGTTAGCCTCGAGAAAACCTTGGAAGCAGGTGGGGCATTTTAGTGAGAAGTGGCCTATTGACCATGGAGGTGACCTAACTACTAAAGGGCAGAAAAGCACGATATTTGTGAGAAAGATCACTTCTGCTCAGATGGATGAGAAAAGAAAAAAAGGACTTTGTTACCACTGTGATGAGAAGTGGAACCCCAATCATCTTTGTAAAAATCCAAAGGTTTATTTGTTGCATGGGGATAGTAGTGTAGAGGATGAAGAAGAACAGGAGACGGGAGACATGATACCAGAAACTAAAGGCGTGATTGCCAATGAGTCTGAAAAGCTTGAGGTTTCTATTAATGCGATTTCTGGTTGTACTAGCAGTAATGCAATGAAGTTGTTGGGCAAGATTGGTTCATTTTCTGTGGACATCTTGGTGGATTCAGGAAGTACTCATAATTTCCTGGATCCATTAGTGGTTGAGGCAGCAAAATTGAGGGTGAGCAAAGATGTTGGTCTTCAAGTGAAGGTGGCTAATGGTGCTAACATATTTAGCCACGGCAGATGTGAGGAGAATATTAGCATTCAAGGTACCAAGTTTTTGGTTCCTTTTCATGTATTAAATTTGGGGGGTTGTGATATTGTATTGGGTGTCCAATGGTTAAAAACATTGGGGACTATTCATTGGAATTTAACCAAAATGACCATGCAGTTCGAGATAAATGGAACAAAGCTTGCCTTGCAAGGCTTAGCTTCTGATCCAGTGGCAGTACAACCTGGATTAAATTTACTAAAATCCTCTTGTGTGAGGCAACACGGCTGGTTGTTGCAGATAATGCCTGTGGGGAGTAGTGTAGTCGAGGAGCAATTACAAAGTGAAGTTGAAGAGCTATTGGGCCAGTTTCAATCTGTCTTTGAAGAACCAGTGGGCTTGCCTCCACTTAGAGAATTTGATCATCAGATTGTGTTGAGGGATGGTGCTCTACCAGTTTCAATGAGGCCTTATCGTTATGCTCATTACCAGAAAGCCGAGATTGAAAAGATAGTAGAAGATTTGCTCAGCAATGGAATTATAAGGCCTAGCCAAAGTCCATTTTCTTCACCTGTATTGTTGGTGAAGAAAGCGGATGGTAGTTGGAGAATGTGCATTGACTACCGGGCCCTTAATAACGAAACCATCAAAGACAAGTTTCCAATACCTGTCATTGATGAACTTCTTGATGAGGTTTATGGAGCCAAGATTTTCTCAAAACTTGACTTGAGATCAGGGTATCATCAAATAAGGGTGAAGGAGGGAGATGTTTCAAAAACTGCATTTAGAACTCATGAAGGCCATTATGAGTTCTTGGTAATGCCATTTGAGCTTACCAATGCTCCTACTACATTTCAAGGATTGATGAATCATATCTTCAAGCCTTTTCTTAGAAGATTTGTTTTAGTTTTTTTCGATGACATCTTGGTTTATAGCCAAGATTTTTCTCAGCATTTGGAACATCTCAAGACTGTTTTGACTGTATTGCAGCAGCATACTTTGTTTGCTAAGAGATCGAAATGTAGGTTTGCAGTGCCTAAAATTGACTATTTGGGCCATATCATCTCGGGGGAGGGTGTGAAAGCAGATCCAGCCAAGATTTCCTCAATGATTGATTGGCCAATCCCTAAAACAGTGAAAGCATTGAGGGGATTTTTGGGCCTTACGGGTTACTATCGAAAATTTATCAAACATTATGGCTCAATAGCTTTACCACTTACGGGATTGTTGAAGAAGAACTCTTTTTCTTGGAATAAAGAGGCTGAATCAACTTTTATCCAATTAAAGAATGTAGTATCCAAGCCTCCTGTACTGAGATTACCGGATTTTTCTAAAGAGTTCACCATTGAATGTGATGCCTCAGGTGTGGGGCTAGGTGCTGTCTTGATGCAAGAGGGCCAGCCAATAGCTTTCTTCAGCAAAGCTTTAAAGGGCAAGGCCTTGTTACTTTCCACATACGAGAAAGAACTTCTAGCTTTGGTATGTGCAGTGGCAAGATGGAGGCCATACCTCCTTGGTCAGGTTTTTAAAATCAAAACTGACCAACAAGCATTAAAGCATTTATTAGAATAGAAGGCAGCAACTGAAGCACAGCAAAAGTGGATTTCCAAGCTTATGGGATATGATTTTAAGATTGAATATAAGAAAGGCAGGGACAACAAAGCAGCAGATGCTCTTTCACGGAAGATGATAGATGAGACAGCTACATTAGCTCTCATATCCTTTCCTACACCTATTTGGGTGGATGAGCTTAAGCAAAGTTATGCTCTTTCTGATGAGATCTGCAATCTAATCACAGCTTTACAGCAAGGCAATTCAATTTCTAAAGATTACTCTATTCAGCAAGGCCTTTTGTTGAGGAAAGGTAAGCTGGTTATAGTGCCTTCTTCCTCTTTTCAACAGAAGATTTTACAATACATCCATCACAACCCAGAAGCAGGTCATGTTGGTTATCATAAAACACTACAAAAGGCACGAATGGATTTTTATTGGCCTGGTATGAGAAGGGATATCAGAAAGTTGGTGAGGGAATGTCAAACTTGCCAAAGGAATAAGCATGAAACGACACATCCAGCAGGTCTGTTGCAACCTTTACCCATTCCTCAGACCCCTTGGTTGGATATTGCAATGGATTTCATTGAAGGCCTTCCATGTTCCAATGGCATGACTGTTATTCTTACTGTAGTAGACAGATTGACCAAGTATGGTCACTTTTTTTCGATGGCACACCCTTATACAGCTAGCAAGGTAGCTGAGGTGTTTTTTGCAGGAGTTTTTAAGCTCCATGGGTTGCCTAAGACTATAGTTTCTGATCGTGATGTGGTCTTTACTAGCAAATTCTGGAGGCAATTATTTGAGATGCAAGGAACTAATTTAGCCTTCACTTCAGCATATCATCCCCAATCAGATGGCCAGGCAGAAGCTTTGAATAAATATGTAGAAGGCTACTTGAGATCATACATTGGAACCAAGCCAAAAAATTGGAATGCTTGGTTACCAATGGCGGAGTGGTGTTATAACACTACCACACATTCATCTATTGGCATGACCCCATTCCAAGCACTTTATGGCATCTACCCACCTAAGTTGTTGGCCTATGTTCCAGGCACTACTGCTAATGCTGCAGTAGATCAACAGCTTAAGTCTCGTGCTGAGGTACTGTCTCTTTTAAAAGAGAATTTGGAAAAAGCTCAAAGCAGAATGAAGCTATATGCTGATAAACGAAGGACTGAAAGAGCCTTTGACGTTGGTGACTGGGTGTTCCTTAAGTTGCAACCTTATCGACAGAAATCAGTAGCACTAAGGAGGAATATGAAATTGGCCCCTCGATTTTATGGACCCTTTCAGGTTGTTCAAAAAATTGGTCAGGTAGCATATAAACTGAGTTTGCCATCTTCAGCCAAAATACATCCTGTTTTTCATGTATCTTGTTTGAAAAAGAAACTTGGAGATCAAATTTCTCCATTATCTACTTTACCTCATGTCGACAATGAAGGAAATGTACAACCTGAGCCTGAACTTATTCTGGAACGAAGAATGAGGAAAGTGGGGAATCATGCGTCTACTGAGGTATTGATTAAGTGGGTGGGAGCACCTATTGAAGATAGCTCTTGGGAGCTGCTATGGAAACTTAGATCCTTGTATCCACATTTAGTGGGGCAGTTTTGAAATGATTGTCACGGGTGCCTTGTGGGCAAGGCCTTGAAGTGGTGGAGATTGTCACGGGTGCCTGGCTGAGGCCTTGAAGTGGTGAAGACCAGAGGAGCTATGGAAGTTTGTTATGAAGTGGGAAGGAGTCAGTTACGACCGTTGAAGGAATGAAGAGCTCAATGAAACGAATCGTTTTAATCTTCAGAGAATTGCTGCGTTTGCTTTCGTTGACACTGCGTTTAGAGACTTAATAAAACGTTGCGTTTTAGGATGTAAATAGATAGATGCGTTTTACATTTGTATTCCTGCGTTTTGAATTCATATGATTGTTTCAGAAGTTAGTTGGCTATCTGCTTCTATAAAAGCAGAGGTAGGAATAATGCTTCGGGAGAGAATGATCTTGAGAGTTTTAAGAGTCTGTTGGAGGTTGAGAATTCCTCGAAAATTCTCTACAAGGTTTATCAATGAAATCTTGTTCATTCAATTCTGTTGTTGAGTGTTTCTGAAGTGTTCGACGAGTATTGGTTCTGGTCGTGAAGCAACCTGAACCTTACAGTTTTTTATTACAAGAATATCCCGTTGCACTGTAGGCTCCAACGAAGCTGATCCCAGATTTGCAAAGGGATATGGAAACTATATGATATTTTCACAAAAATAATATTGTTTTTTGTTCCCTTGAGACTCGAATGCACGTGATGCACGTGTTGTAAGCAAAGTGCGTGGAGACTGGAGACCCACCGGCACATTAGCATCCTCTGAAAAGAGGTTCACGTTCGCTGTTTCCTTTGAAACTTTCTGCTGTAATCCAACGGTTGTAATCGCCGGTGGCCTCGAACAGATGTTGTGGACCAAAGGATGCCATATAATGCCAACAAGGAGGAAGGGACTAGCCGTGAAATATCCTCCAAGTTGAAACTTGAATGGTCAACTTGGATCGAATGGGATCTATTTAATTATATAAAAGTCAAGTTTTCAATTGCTAAGTTGTCATTTGTACCATAAAATAAGGGAATGAAAGGGTACAAGTGTGAAACGAGAAGGTGAGTTTGAAAAGAGGTGGCATAATGCGAAAAGAGAGATGAAACCAAGCGACGCCCGTATCCTTTTTAACCTCAGAGAGACAGAGTGAGAGGGAGAGTAAGCAAAAAGGCCAACTGGTCACGGTCTTCGTTCTTGGACTCGAGATTTGTTCGGTAGACCCTTCAGGAAGAAGGGTTACATACCCCTCTTGACCTACCTTAGGACCTATAAGATCGGTGGCTACGTCGACATTAAAGTGAACGGCGCGGTCCATAAGGGTATGCCCCACAAGTTCTACCATGGCCGCATTGGCAGAGTCTGGAACGTTTCAAAGCACGCCATCGGCATCAAGATCAACAAGCAGGTGGGTAACAGAATAATCAGAAAGAGAATCCATGTTCGTGTGGAGCACGTGCTGCCTTCAAGGTGCTTGGAGGACTTCCATTTTGAATGAAATGCCAGCCTCTTCCTTCTTTTTATTAATTTATTTTCTCTTTTGCGTGCAGGTTTTGTCGAGAACGTGCGTGAGTACTCTTCTTTTCTTTCTTTGGTTTCCTCTTCTCTTCATTTGTTTTATTTCTTCACACCTCTTCGTTCAACGTCCGTAGCTTCCTTCCGTCCTCTTGGGTTCGGCGTCCGTAGCTTTTTAGCCTTTTCGTGTGCATGAGACACCAACACCATACTTCTCAACTTCCATCGATAATCCCAGCAGCAATATTCCTCTCAGCCGTAACATCAAGATGCATATTTTCTTTTGTTTGAAACATTAGTTACTGATCTGTTTGGTTAATTCATCAATGATTTTTCTATTGTTTATTTATTGTTTCCTTCCTTTAGGGTACACTGTGTGTGCGTGTGTTGAAAAGGAGTAGGACAGAGAAGATTGAAGAAGATTTGGCCAGAGCTCGAGCGGCTATCCGCAACGCAATTCATTTACAGAACTATACTTCTAATAGGGAGGAAACATACATCCCAGCGGATGCGTTTACAGGAATGCATACGCCTTTCATTAGTAATGTTTCGAGTAAATTCTTTCTGTTAATTTTTCATAAAGGGCTGCTGAAAATGTTTTGCATTTCTAGGTTGGTTTTAGATTGCTTATAACAAAGTGTTTTCTACATCAGCGGGAATAATAAGTTTTTCCAGTCCATCTTAGGCAAATCTACTGACATTTTTTTCTGAGCGGTCTACATTCCGGCGAGTGAAACGTTGTCCAATCTGTTTCTTTGTTTGTTTGTTTGCGGCCGTACGTGCATGCTTTTGTGTCTTTAATTCAGGCCTCCTCCTTTTGGCCATATTATAAATTGACAATGAAATATTTATTAGTGAAGTGAACTTTTTATATATTCATGTTCTTTTATATATATTTGATATACATTTTTTTAATAGTTGTGAAAGTGCTTATGTATAATAAACTATTTAGAGTTATAAAATTCAACATAAATAACGATCCGCGCATTGTGCGAGTATAGACTCGTATTATTGTAATAGAAAAGCCGCTCCGTAATTGAATCGATCCACTTTGATTCCCTAGTATAAACTTTAAACTAATGTCAAAACTAATATCTAAATTTTTATGTTTGCATAATTGGACATCACAATTTTACGTTTGCAAGAACTTTGAGATTTTTGCAATTCAGTAACCTCGTTAATTTTGCCATTACAAAATTAACGACGTGATTGATTGACAAAAATATTGATACCACGTGTTAACTGATCATAGATTGAGACACGACCTATTGTTAATTTTTTTTAACAAAATTGACATATGCACCTGTCTATTTGAGAGTTTCTTAAAATTCAGGTATCAATTTTGCAAAATTTAAAAGCTAGAATCTTGAATTCCAAAAGTGTAAAAACTCATACTAATTTTGCAATTAGCCAAAAAGTTATGTAGATAGTAACCAAAGTTTTGTCTCTTCTTAGTCCGTACTTCTATAATTTTTTATTAATTTATTCAGTTTATCTCTATTATCATACTATTTCACTACTATTTACAGATATGTTGAGATATTCTTAACATCCAAACAAAAAGAGAGTCGAGTCTAGTATTCACACAAACACATCGTATCGTGTGTTTCTATCTTATTGTGTGTTTCTTTTATTGTAATGTTGAATGATATGTGCTTACAGCGAGTTGATTGATGGTAATGCTTACAGCGAGTTATTTGATGTAGTCTTTGTTGCAAATAGATTTGATCCCTAAACCTCGCTTGCCAATGAAAGTTAAATAGATAAAAGTTCAGTAATAACCTTGATACGAGCCGAGCCAACCATTGAAAATACACTTTTTTACGTGTTTTTGTAATTGGACAATGTGGACATTTTACCCTGCCTTGGGGAAGGAATCCAAAAGTAAAAAGACTCCAGGATGAAGTTATCAAGACTAAGAGCATTCCCATTGGGTTCCCTATAAAATTTCTTTTAATTTAACTAAAAATCACATTTCCCAAAATTTTTTCCTAAATTTTATTCATCTTTTAAAAATCTCATACATCCCATTCCTTATCCCTATCTCTATTCTTTTTTTATTACTTTTTTCTCTCACTTCCAATCTTAACAATTAACTGTTTTGTCTTATTATCTTTTTTTCAAATATCATATTCTACTAAATACTTATACAATTTTGACTACCGAATACAATATTATTTTTCAAACCGAAATCATTATTATAAAAAAAGTAATTTTTTTAATATGTGCATTTTCTAATGTGATGGTATTTTTTTAATATCTTCTCTTTATCAATTTCTCTAATGGTAATACCTAGCCATGAATTGATGATAAAATTTTTTGTCATTTCTGTAACGGTAACATTTTTTGTCCTTTATCTAACGGTAAGATTTTGAAAACTTTCTCCAACGGTAACATTTTAAACTCCTACCTCTAACGGTAACATTATTTGTTTTTTCTTCAACGGTAACTTTTTTTGTCTTATCTCAAACGGTAACATTTTTTGTCCTATATGTAATAGTAACTTTTTTCTCTATAAATACGCAGTCTGCTTGCATTCACATTCTCACAAACTCAAGTCTCATTTGATCTAAAGAACTGAAATTCAATAGTCTCCCATGATCTCCCACTCCCTTCATCAAATGGCTCGTACATTCTTTCACAAATTGCTCACATACTTATCACCTGAAGATGAGTTGGATGTTGTTCTTAATGACAAGGTTGGTGGACAGTCATCTAGGTATCGTGGCAATCACCAAAGCCGTAAGTTTATTCGGCGTGATCATATTCAAGGGCATGAGCACCTATTTCACGATTATTTTGCAGAAAATCCAGTATACCCCTCGAATCTATTTCAAAGGAGATTTCGGATGAGTCGTTCCTTATTTCTCCGTATTCTAAATGAGGTAGAGTCTTATGAGTCGTATTTCGTCCAAAGAAGAGATAATGCCGGAAAACTTGGTTTATCTTCTATGCAAAAATTAACCGCAGCACTTAGAATGTTGGCGTATGGGGTTACTGGAGATTTTATGAATAAATATATACATATTGGTGAAAGCACCTCAATGGAGAGCCTTAAAAAATTCTCTAAGACAATAGTAAATGTTTTTTCAGATGAGTATTTGCGGTCTTCAAATGCTAATGATATTGCTCGATTGCTTGCGGCTGGTGAACAACAGGGATTCTTAGGAATGCTGGGAAGCATTGACTGCATGCGTTAGAAGTGAAAAAATTGTCCCGCAGCCTGGAATGGTATGTACTCTGGTCACATTTGTGAACCAACTATTATTTTAGAAGCAGTTATTTCATATGATCTCTGGATATGGTATGCATTTTTTGGTATGCCCGATTTACATAACGACATTAATGTGCTAGAGAGATCTTCTATTTTCACGGAACTTGCCCAAGGGCGTGCTCCTCCAGTCAATTACACAATCAATGACAACGACTACACTATGGGGTATTACTCTGCTGATGGTATTTATCCCAAGTGGTAAACTTTTGTGAAGATGATTCCATCACCACAAGGGAATAAGAAGAAAAATTTTGTGAAAGCACAAGAATCTGTAAGAAAAGATGTCGAACTTGCATTCGGGATACTTCAACAACGATTTGCAATCATTCGTGGACCTTTCCAAATGTTCAAAGTCAAAGAACTAACAAATATAATGAAAGCATGTGTTATTCTATATAATATGATCATTGAAGACAAGCATGATGATAGTGAGGGTCCGAACATTTAGTATGATCAACTTGATGATGAAGTCCCGGAACTATCATGCAATCATACAACTGAGCTTACACACTTCATCCAGCATCATCATCATATTAGAGACAGCTCGGCACATCATCAGCTTCAAGCAGATCTAATTGAACATCAATAGCTATTTTATTCCCAACAGTAGACATGTCGCATAATTGATTGGTATTTCCTTCATGTTAGTAGTGACTATATTTGAGTTAATCAAATTTCCATTCGTATTTCCTTCATGTTAGTATAAACTATATTTGAGTTAATTAAATTTCCAATTGTATTTCCTTCATGTTAGTAGTGACTATATTTGAGGTAATCTGTAATAGTTTCTGAAATTATAATGACCAATTTCCTTATTTCAAAATATCAATTTACACAATCCAAATAAAAATTAAACTGTCTTAGTATCAATAATATTGCCATCTATCATTGTTTGAAACAGAAAATAAAGAAATAAACTTTTTATAGAAAAATTTAATCAATCCAAATGTGCTGCAGCATTGTGTCTCGCTATGATTTCCCTTTGCAGTTCTTGGAAATATAACTGCTGCAGTCCTGGCATGGCACTACGTCCATTATCATAATGTGCTGATCTGCTTCCTTCTTGGTGAGCTCTAGTTTCTCGGCCTCCAACCTCAGTCTTTCGTCCTCTTGACGGATTTTATTTAGCTTTTTTTCCTTGTCATTTCTCATCTTCTTGGCCTCCAACCTCAGTTTTTCATCCTCAAGACGGATTTTATTTACCTCTTTTTCCTTGTCATATTTCATCTTCTAGGCCTTGAGGCGAAAAAACTATTTCTCTTGAGCATGTGACTCCTCTAAAAGCGTATGGGCCTTTCGCTTTCTTTTCTCAGCTTTCCTTCCCATTGGTCGGTCCAATTCGATCACATCATTATCCATCACATTATTCGCCTCGAGATCAAAAACTAAATCTACCATAGCGCCCCGAACATCGAGTTGAGGTCGGGGACGAGGACATCGCCTTCCTTCGCTTTGGATCCTCCTTTGTGGAACGTTAAATTCATTTAGGTTGGTCCTTCAACAGGTGCCAACAATGCTCAAACTGGAAGGAGCATTTATCTAGCGATTGGTACATAACCTTGGCCTTGTCAAACTTGCATGTAAACAAAAACTTTATGTTAAACCAATGTTCAAAAATATTAATTATTCGTAAAACAAGAGTATGGATATTCTACCTTGTCTTACTCGGTCATGCTACTTTGATTCAACCCTTCAACTTGGGCTAGTTTCGCATAAAATTTGTTTGTCACCTTTTGAATAATCGACCACCGATGTATTAAAGACTTTATGGTCTGGTCATTTGTGGCTTCTTTAAATTGCTGGAAGTATTCAAAATTTTTTTTCCAAAGTTAGGAGTATTTTTGGTCTGTTCCCTAGACGGCATCAAGGCTACAATTAAACCATGCGGAGAAAAGTAACTTGTCTTCTTTGGGGGTGAAGTTCGAACCCCTGACTGATTTCCAAATGCAATAGGATCGTTATGGGGTAGGGGTGGAGAGTCATCAACAGTCATAGGAGAGTTTCCACTTTACCCACCGTAAGTGGGGTCTAGTTGAGGATCTTGATTTAGGAGGTTGGTGAAGTACATATGTCTAGGGTCTTGTGAATCCATCTCTAAAAATGCATTGAAATGTTAGACACGTAACTATAAAGTTTGGGGTTTTTCCATTGCCCGCTCAGGAACCGAATGGTGACATCTATGAAATTTGGCCACCCTCTCATGGCTGCAACAACCGGTTGCTGCTACTTGTTGGCCGTCTGGGTTACCTAGCCATTGAAGAAATGACCATAAATTTCTTGTATCCCCACCTGGCTTTGTCATCATCATAGCCGAGGGGGTTTAATTTACACATTACTTCTCTATCACAACATAACACAAAGCAATGACACAACACAAAGCAATGTAACAGAATTGACCAATTCACATATTCACACAAAATAACAACCAAACAACATGCAAATCACAATAATACTAAATAAGAGCATTTCCATCTAGTGCATTTATATCAAATGTATAAATAAATGGGGCTTAGAATGGTGAAACTATTGATAGCATGCGTAAGCAAGGAGCCATTCACATCGAATGGCTGCAAAACTCCACCCGAACCTCGATTGCCTTTTGTGGAAGTACCAAAAACTTCAATATGGCCATTCGGGTGAGGATTACCCCACCATATCTATGGGGGCCCATTAACACTTGTGAATTAATCCGCATTATAACACCATCATCACAACCTAATAACAACCCCCCTCCTCCGAGAGATACGAAACACTGCAAAGGACCCAACAACACAGAACAAATTACCCATGGAAAGAGCAATGAAAGTGCACATAGCTAAGAAATTAATTTGGGGAAAAAACGAATGCAACTATGTAAATCATTTGTTCTGAATTATCTCATTCCCCCTTATGTGTAGGATTATATTCAAGTTTCTAGGATTATATTCAAGTTGCCTTGTTTGCATATATCTGCATGATAGGATACACATAAGACCAACTATATATCCGCATGTAAATATATCTCTCACATGACCTCACAGTTTATTGTTGTTCATTTCTTTGTTGTTTCAATTTGTGAATCATCATTTAGAGAGCTATGTACCTTCCAAGGGCAGCCAAAAAAAGAAGAAGAAGAAGATAAAAATGCAGCTGTAAAGATGTTGTAAGAGAGTCTCAGTAATATAAAGTGACAATATAGAATTGTGTGTTGGGAAACTCCACTTGCTTACAGAGCTTACCAGTGAAGACCATGGTTCCATTTCATTGAGAGGGGGTCCTTAAATAAGGCTCTCCCCAACGTTGAAAATGGAAAGTTAATAAAGAATTAACACATTCAAATCTCAGGAAAAAAAAAATTAAAAGCTCTAGAAAGTAATTGTAAAGAAATTCAATTATATACAGCCAAGAACCACATTAACACTAAAACTTGCTACCAAAGAAAATTGGATATGAAGAATCTAGAGGGTTCAAAATTTGGATATGCAATAAATTCACCCAAAACAGCCAAAAACATACAGACAAAACCCAAAACGCAAAAAAGATGATTTGCCAATTCCTCAAACAAAGCCCAAAATCTTCAACGTAAACGAGAGAAATATCCGAATTCCACCAGTACAACACTTTCAATCTCTCTACCAAACAATGATTCGCCAATTCCTCAAAAGCCAGTAATTTTCATCTCAAATTTTGGTCTTTTTCTTTCAGGTTGTTTCTAGTTTAAAATATTGTAAAAGTACTCAAAATCCATTCCGTAACCACAAACTCCACCAAATTCTCCTCGAAACCAAGAACCCAACACACCAAATCCTAAAAAAGCCACAATCGCAAGCCTATCTTTTTTCTCTTCTCACTTTAATGAATGGATCGATCAAGAAAAACGGTAAAACATGAGAGAGACAATTTTTTTTTAAAAAAATTCGTGTGAAAGCATCTCAACTTTCTCAGTAGCCAAACAATCTCAGCAAGGATGAGAGAGAGGGTTGTAGGCAAACATCTCTCACAGACTTGATCATGGCGTCGGGAGGAAGAAAAAGGGGAAGAGAGAAACAGAGAAGAAGAGAGATAGGAAAAGAAAAATAGAAGAAAATGAGGGAAGAGAGAAACATACGATGGAAAAAAAAAACCAAATTTCACTTACAAAAATTGCCGATGGAGAGACTGCAATTGTTGGTGTTGCGTTGCAAGGGAGGGGCCAACTGTTGAGTGTACACCTTAGCGAGAGAGAAGAAGACGCAAGACGAAGGGGAAACTGAATGGGGTTTGGGAACGATGGGGATGTATAGTCGTTCTCCAAATATGGAGAATTCCTGTACAGACCGTAAACCCTAACCGTAAAATGGGGGTTGAGATGGGGAGGGGTTTTTGTTCAAAACCCTATAATTTTCCCAAAATTATAGGGATAGAGGAGACATGCAGACCCGAATGGGAATGCTCTAAGGTAGAGCTCCAAATCACACAAACTTGATGGACCTGTTTGCTCTTATACGTTTATCATAATAGTAGTCTAGGCCTTACCACATAATGTCTTCATACACAACATTTTGAGGACATGATATGACACTCACATTTCACTTCCACAACACAACTATCATGCAACTATTTTACACAAAGACAACACAATTACATAGCTTGCATCATTTATAGTGCATACAACATAAGTAAGCACCCCAATTATGCTATTTAAGCCACAAACATATTCTGTAATGTGGATGTCTTCTTAAGCTCTGCGGCACACTTCTCCATCACAAATCACTCCATCCTTTGCTTTCTCCCCATCCTTTGTTCCTTCATCCTTCTTCAAAGCACACTTGGGATGGAGATCAAAGTCACACTCCTTACAGTAAAAAGAATACCCATTTCCCATCTCCCCACAGCCATTGCAACTATTATGAGTTCCGACGAGCCTTTGTAAGTTCATGCTCCGAATGCAGTTCATGTTTCAGTTTCTCAGGCCACCCCTTCGCCATTTCCTCAAAATGCTTCATATGTTCTTCAGTGAATGGATATGCGTCTGCACCATAAGCTGTTATGAGCTGCCATGCTTCCTTGGTGACCAGCCTGCCACTTTGGCCAATTACAATAGCAGCAGGAATGCCCTGAATTTTGAATTTGCGTGACAGGAACTTCTTCCTCTCATCACCAAATGGGAGGGCTAACCAGGGCATGCCTCCAAAGAATTCATCAAACGAGGACTAATCACGATCGCTGGAGATGAATATAATTTCAAAGGCTTTATCCTTTGCCTTTATCTCGTGGTACACTTCTATCAGCTTAGACATGAATGCACGACATGGTGGGTACCAGTGAGCTGAGAAATACAGCAGAATGTTCTTCCCAACTAGTTTAGACACCGGGACCTAATAAAGGAATGAACAGAACATTAATTTGCAAGAATTCAATTGTACAATAACTCCCCCGATTTAGCAACCATCAGAAAATCTTGCAAGTTTAAAATTAACAAGAAGCTTGCCTTGGAACCACTTTTGTCAATCACAAAGTCACTTTCCCCTAGAACCAAAACTGATTCCAGTGTCTGTGATTCAGATTTGGCCTTCTCAATCTTAGCAAGCTCAACAACCTTATCTGGTGTAAAAGGATAGGCTTCAATACCATGTTCCTTAATGAGCTCAGCCACATTTGGGTGTACAGTCTTTCCATCTGGCCCAATTATAACCATTGTAGGAAGGGTATCCAACTCAAAGTAACGAGGAAGCTTTTCACAGGTCTTGTCCTTGAAGGGGACCGTCAACCATGGCATTGTTTTGAACCCCTCTCTGAAGTGTTCATCTTCATGGTCTAGAGGTATCAACACAATCTCAAAATTTTCACCTCTCTCCTTGAGTTTCTTATAAACCTCAATAAGTTTTGGGGTAAATACAAGGCAAGCCCCATGAGCTTGTATCGAAAAGTACAGGCCAACTGTTTTTGCCTTCAAGCTCAGGTACAACGATCTGTCAACAAATAGCATTAACAACTAGTAATTATTGTCATTCACATTGCTAGAACAGAGCAAAGATACCAATGTACTTGGCCAAAGGTGTACCGTATTTCCATCATTTGACTCCAAATAATCGCGGGAGCCAGAAATCAAAACAGAACTCAAGGACTGATTCTTCTTGGCCGCCTCCTCTTCATCTTTCAAAAATTGAATTTTTTCCGAAGTAAACGGATAACCATTCACTCCGTATTCCTTGACAATTTTGCACCCATTATTCCTCAAGACCTTCCCATTGGCATCAAGGATGACAAGGTGAGGGATGCCCCTCACTTTGAACAAGCTCTTAAGGCGTTTCCGGGTCTCCGAGTCAGTGAATGGAACAACAAGCCAAGGCATTTTGGCGAAGTAGTCGTTGAGTGATTCATCATTTCTATCAGAAGAAATGAAGACTACTTCAAAGTCACCTTTGGGCAACAACTCTTCATAAACTTCCACTAACGTTAGGGTAAAATGGCAACACGGACCGCACCATGAGCCAGAGAAATACAACCCCACAGTCTTTCCGAACAAATTACTAATCTTAAGCTATGAAAGGGAGAGAGAGAAAAAAAATCAAAGACCAATATGATTAAAAAGGAAAATTTTCCATATGAAGTAGGCGAAGAATCATAGTAGAAAAGTCATCTGATCAACTGGGATTTTTTCTATAATTTGAAATGGTAAACATTCTACAGTTCTACTTCTTTCTATCCTATGAAAGGATCTCATAATCTGCGAGATAACAGTCATAAAATATGTGCTAATTATATACTTTTTGCTTGCCAAACAATCAAAATAATGATATCAAGATAAAATATTACCATTGGCGGAAGGCTGAAAAGAATGGAACGTTGGATGAAGGATAAAAATTGTTACCATTACACAATACAAATAAAATATTACCGTTATATATGTAGACAAAAATACATTAAAAAATATCATTGCGTTGGAAATCGCACATATTTAAGAAAAAATTATTATTCGTAATACTATATTAATTTAAATAGTATTATTGTATTTGGGTAAAAACCGTATAAAGTGTTTACAAAATATAGTAGAATGTGATTTTTTAAAACAAGAGAAAAGAGACAAAAGAATTAGTAGTTAAGAATGGAAATGGAAGTGAGAGAAAAAAATAATAAAGAAAGAATAGGAAAAAGTTAATTTAATAGAATAGGGAAAAAATAGGGATGAGATGTAGGAGGTTTTTTAAATATAGGTAAAATTTAGGATAAAATTTAAGGAATTGTGTATTTTAGTTAAAATTTAGAGAATTTTATAAGGAACCAAGTGTGGATGCTCTAAATTAAAAGATATTTTACTTGTTCTTGATTTGGATTTTTTTTTTTTTTTATCAATTAGCCAATTAACAGCTGATCATCCTTACAATTGTGAATTTTACGGTGTTGGTTTCTCTATTAAGGAAAGGGCGACTAATCGCACATTGTTGAACGGACGATGGAAGGGTAACTTATATGTATTGTCCCCACCACTTGAATCACACTTCTTCACTCGATTTTGAACAGTTTCTGAAAAAGTTTGGCATCAACGGTTGAGACATCCCCAAGCATCTACACTTAGTGTTCTTCGTTCTCAAGGCTTTATTTATGTGCTCAACAAAAATTAAAACAACTCTTTGTGAGAGTTGTCAGTTAGGCAAAATGAGCAAACTTCTGTTTTTACCCTTTGCTACTATTGGTTTAAATGTATTTGATAAAGTTTATTGTGATTTATGGGGACCCGCCCTAGTTTTATCTGTTGAAAAATTTCAATATTATGCATGTCTTGTTGATGCTTTTTCTAAATAAATGTGGTTTATTCCTTTATGAAAAAAAATCTGATTTTTTAATGTCTTTATTTTATTTGAAAAATTTGTTGAACGTCAACTCAACAAAAGTATCAAAATCTTTCAAACCGATGGTGGTTGTGAGTTCACCAATGCCCAACTCAATTTTCACCTTCAACAACAAGGTATTGATCTCTCCATCAATACTCATGCTCTCATACCCTCGAACATAATGGCTTAATGGAACGACGGCATCGAACAATTCTGAATTAGGTATGACCTTACTTTTTCAAAGTGGTGTTCCAAAAAGTTTTTGGGTCAAAGTTTTTTCAACTACTGTTTTCTTAATAAATTGTCTTCCTTCCACTACATTAGATCTTAACTCACCATTTTCCCTTCCTCATGGTCATTATACCGACTACACATCTCTTCGGGTCTTTGGGGTCTAAATGCTACCCATATACTTGGGACAATAAGCACAACAAATTTGACCCAAAACCTCTCCCATGTATTTTTATGGGCTATAGTGACAAACACCAAGAGTATAAATGCTACCACCCCACCTCTTGTCGAACCTTCATCTCCTAACAATTTATTTTTTATGAATCCACCTTCCCTTACAAACAGCCCAGGAATCTCCGCCTCCCTCCTGCTTTTGACCAAACTTTATCAACATTTATGGATTGGCATTCACCAAGCTCTACACTTTCTAACCCAACAAGTGTCTCTAGTGTCTCTTATGTGCAGTTACCTTTTCCACCAATTGACTCCACATTGCCAGTGATTGGCGCCACCCCTATACCATCTTTGACTCCCATGGAGCTGTCACCTCCGACTTCACCTCGAGTCCAGCCTCCTAGCGCCCAACATGATGACCTTCCCCCCTTTGTCGAGCCCCCTTCCCGCCCATTGATCCACTCATTTCAGATCCTCCTTGCCGCAACATGGTAACCCGCTCTCATGTTGGGATCCACAAACCCAACCTGAAGTACGCCCACTATCACATGTTGTTGGCCTTCCAAAGGAACCAAAGACAATATCCTCCGCCCTTAACCATGTTGGGTGGACCAAAGCACTGCAAGATGAGATCCAAGCTATCCACGACAACAACACTTGGACACTCGTGCCTCGTTCCCCTCACATGGATGTTATTGGTTGCAAGTGGGTCTTCAAGACCAAAATCAATGTAGATGCTACTCTCGATCGGTTGAAAGCTCACCTTGTTGTCAAGAGCTTCCACCAAATTGATGGTGTCAATTATATAGAGACGTTCTCTCCTGTAATCAAGCTCGGCACCATCCGGATCATTCTCAGTATTGCCCTTGTTTGCCATTGGGATATTCGCCAACTTGATGTCAAGAATGCCTTTGTCCATGGCGATCTCTAGGAGGACGTGTTTATTGACTAACCTCCAAGTTTATCCATCCTACTTTTTCTTCTTATGTTTCGAAGCTAAACAAGGCCTTATATGGCTTAAAACAGATCCCTCACGTCTGGTTTGATAAATTTAGTACTTTCCTTATTGCCTATGGTTTCCAGCGTAGCTCTGCTGACCCTTCACTTTTCATATATCACTCATCTCTAGGCACTATTTTTTTACTCTACTATGTAGATGATATTCTTCTCACCGATTCAAACCCCTCACATCTTAATGCCTTCACTACTACTCTTAGTCAATAGTTTGCTATGAAAGATCTGGGTCTCATACACTATTTTTTAGGCATTCAAGTCACTCGCAACAGTATCCCAATGGTCTTGATAGAAAATAACTAGGAATCCATCATGCCCTGGAGAGCTGAGAGGATCCATCTCAAAACTGCCTCCTTTATCTCTTTAGTTGTGAATTCAGAGAGTAGCTGGTTATTCATTTTAATAGTGACAACTTTCTTCATGTGGATAAGGCTATCTTGGATACCTTGAGGCTAGGAAGTGGAGAAGAGCCCCACGTAGAAGGCCTGAAACAGATCACTTACTGCTTTTGGTGTGATGCAAAAACACCTTCTTCATTTGAAATACTCTGAATAGAGTTGGACTTTTTCCTTTGGTTAGCACAAGAGTGGTAGAATTTGGTGTTCCTGTCTCCATCTTTCAACCATCTTTGCTTAGCCCTTTGGCGCCATTTGATATCCTCATCTTCAAAAATGTCATTCACTTCCTTCTGCAGGACTTTAATTTCCTCTAAAAGGTCCCCTTGGTTCAAGTCTTGCAACACTTTGATCTTCTCCCTCTTCTTAGCAATAACCTTTCTAGAATCCCATATGAGGGATCTGCACCATTTAGTTAGGTGTTGTTGGCACCTAACCAATCCCTTCTTTATGAAGTCAGTACTGCAAGGGAGGGTAGGAGTGCCAAACCATGCATGTTTAATAATTCCTGAATACTCTTCGTTCCTAAACCATGAGGCCTCGTATCTGAAGATTCTTTTCTTGTGCCTTAAGAGACTACATGGAGCAGTGGGTGAGCAAGGGTTTGTGGTCAGAGCATTGAACTGGGAGGATAGAGACCTTAGTGTTATCATGATGAGAAATCCAAGCTCAATTCCCAACCACTTTATCTAAGCTTTCCTTAGTGAATGCACTGCCTTCTATACCATTACACCAAGTGAATTTAGAGCCCACATAACCTATGTCACTCAATCCACAGTCCTTAAGAGTTTCCCTAAAGAGTTCCATCTATCTATAAGGTTTGTGAGCAGCACCTACTTTTTCATCCTGAGAAATGATCTCATTAAAGTCTCCCATGCAAAGCCAGGGAACTTGTTCATTTGGAGTAATTTGCCTCAATAAATCCCAGCTTTCCACCCTCTTAGCAACCAATGGATTTCCATAAAAGCTAGTCAAGAGCCACCTATGATCCCAATCCTGCATTTGCAGCTCCAAAGATATATGGATTTGGGAATAATTGACTAGTTGTGTTGTAATGACATATGTCCACATAATAGCTAGACCACCACTTCTCCCCAAACTGTCAACTACAAAACTGTGAGTGAAACTTAATTTATTGCAAATGGCTTCAATTGTTTTTCTTCTACATTTAGTTTCAATAAGAACAACTACAGTGGGTAACTTATCTTTCACCAAAAGATGAAGTTCACGAATTGTTCGAGGGTTCCCAAGCCCTCGACAGTTCCAACACATAATATTCATTGAGTATAGCAGGGCTGCACAACAGCCTTTGCCAATCCTTTCTTACTAGCTTTACCAGTAGTTTTTTGCATTTTGGTTATGATATTTGATTCCAAGTGATCCTCTATGTCACCAATAACTCGTTTCCCAGCACATTTGAAAGGGATATTAGTATTCACCTGGTTCTTTAAAACCCTAGCTCTTCTCTTCAAGATTGAAATGGTTTCGGTGCAACCTCTTGGTTGATTTGTTTGGAGTTGGATATGTCGTAGTACCCCCCAATGAGGACTCTGTAGTGGCCTCGCCTTGCCTGCATAATTGTTAGCCTCAAAAGACCTTTTTGCCCTTTCCACATTAATGGTAAGGAAACATCCTTCCTTTTTCCCTCGATGCTATAAAGGTGACATCATTTCCTGTAGAGGCAAGCTCTTGTTATGTCAGGTCAACCTGCATACTTTCTGACCCAGCCTCCTCATTCTCTATAAGAGGGTCTGTCAGCTTGAAATGATCCAAAGGACTAGGGGATTGCCTGCCTATATTCATGTCTACTCCAGCTACTGGTTCTTTTCCTCTTATGGTAATGTCCTCCTGGTCTATTCTTGCACCACCCTGCTTCCCACCCTCAGAGCTTGGAGATGGACTAGAACCTTCCATGGCACGTTTGAATGAGGTATTTTTGGATGGTGGGTTCACCCTCAACCAAGAGCCATATTGTTCTTGCAAGCCTTCACCCATGTGCCTTTGATCACCCCTCTTCTGGCATCTCTGGTTAATATGTTGGATAAGACCACATTAGAAATAGAAATTAGGGAGTCTCTCATACTTTAGAGGAATCCATAATATTTTCTCCCCCATCCTCAGAAATCTCCCTCAAGGCAAAGGTTTGGACAGCTCAATAAGGATTTTCACACGTAGGAACTTATCGCAACTTGCACCACTCCCATTTGTATCGACCATCAACACCTCACCTATCATGGCCCCAAGTTGTTCCCCCACCTTCTTGGTCATGCCTACAAAAGGGATGTCATGAAACTGCACCCAGAAGGTTCAGTTGAAACTTGGATATCCCTAGGAGGAATCAATCCCTCGCACTCTTTGAGACATACCAAGAACTTATCAAAGACCAAGGTCAGCCCTGCAAAACAGAATCCTTGTCTTCCTTTGACTGAAACTCAACTAAAAATCCGTTCTAGCCAATCTCTCTAAGTAGTATACGTCCCTTTGCATGCCACAGTTTCAACATGGTGGCACGAAAGGCTCCTTTGTTAATATCTCTATCAGAAACCACTAGAGCCACTAAGTATCTCTTGACTCTCTCCATCAATAGAAACATGTCTTCCTCAGCTACACACACTTCTTGTCTTTCCTCCTCTGTGAGAGTTAGGCCTTCACAAAGTTTGGAAATCTCTTCATCTTTACCTTTTCCCTCTACAGACATGGTGTCCAAGAGACTAAACTCTAAGTTCACTGAGGAACTAGAGAGAAAAAACCTCACCCTTTAAAGGAAAGGACTGTAACGCCCATCCTTGGGGTGGACCTTTTTGAAAATATTTTAGAAAATACGACGGGAATTACCGTTCGATTTAAAACCTTTTACAGTCCTTCCCAGGGTGCAAGACTCTACGTTATAAAATAAAAAGTACTTTTATAATAAAAGGGTTTTGGAGTGGGAAATAAAATTCTTTAAAATAAAAAGACATTTTCATACGTTTAAAACCTTCATGCCTAGACCTCCGTGCTCTTTCCCTTTGGCTGTGTCCCTCCTGGGCGTACTGCCCATTTAGTTTCCTATGGGGGGAGGGGCACACATAAAAACTAAAATGAGTCGAATACTCAGTAAGCGTTACTTCATATCGTTAAAATATAGCAACGTAGGTTTTCATTCATGCATTCATCATTCATACATACTATATGTACATGCATACATGCTTTCATTTGGAAACATCACTGACGGGGGTTTTCCTTCTTTAAACATGGTTTTCTTTTCTTTAAAAACGTTTTCCCCGTCAGTGCCTTCATTTATTAAAGAATGCTGTGCATTCATACATACATTACTTTTCTTTTCTCTTTCATAGGCCGGTGCACGTCGTTACGTCCCGCGTGCTGGGGTTAGCGGCCTTTTGGGCTGATGGATTCGCCCGTGGCCACGGGTTGGAATCCCTTTCCGTTAGGGTGCAGCACTGGGTGCACTGCCAGATACTACTGCCCGGCATTGCAATCTGCCCATTCATTCATTGGGTACCCCTTTCCTTTCATTCATATGGCCGTTACATAGTTTCATACATTCATTTAATGCCACATGCCGTTCTTTCTTTCATTCATTCATGTCAGCTCTAAAGAGCTGAGGCTTTCATTCATTTCATTTCATGGGCATGGGCATTCATTCTTTTCTTTTCTTTTCTTTTCATGCTTTCATGGAAAAACATATTTTCATGAGAAAACATCCTTTTCATTTAAAAAGCATGGGCTTAAACGTCATCTTTCATGGCATCGTTTAAAACATCAGTTCGTAGGGACGTTTTAACATCGGTTCTCAGGGACATTTAAAACGCTTTCTTCGCGTCTCTTTAAGCATCGGTCTGAAGCTCGGGGCACGGGCCTCAAAGCTTCCTTCTTTCTTTAGAAAATACGTACAATATTTACACGTATATTCATCCATTCACATGCATACAACTAATACTTTTGGGTGCGTAAAAAGGGGCTTTCATAGAGGGGCCGTACATACGTATACCTTCAATACTTAACATGCTTTCTTTAAAAACATCTCTTGTGTCCTTTCTTAAAGCATCTTTCATGGGAAAACAGTTCATCTTTCTTTTTCTCATACTTTAGAAAACTCTAGAAGAGCATGAACGTAACACTTACTTGGACTCCATGCTACTTTCATACCATGCAGTCCATTCATGCACGTGTCAGATGGCAACCTACATGCATACATAACCTTAATGTTATTTTCTATCTAGTGCATAAGCAGCTGAACTAGAAATAGAGCTATGCTTTATTTAGAACACTCTCCTTCTATCCCGTACTCTTTCACGTTCCTTACTATGATAAAACCCTTGGAGACCCATTACGGTTTCTATTTCCTTCAACCTTACGTTCTACCTTGAGTGCTTACTCGCTAAGGTGAATCCCATGATTCACCTTAGGATTAAAACACTAAGACCTCTGTCTCGTTCTTCTCATTAACCACATTCCGACACATGACTTAGGTCATGCATCCCATTCTTAGATAGTACTCTCATCATTATCCTCATGTATCTTAGCTCACTCTACTTCTCATGATCATCCATACATAGCACACGACTCCAAGCCTCTCTGAGGCTTGAGCACCGTGTAACCATGCTTAGGACAGATTACCCATTACATATGGTGAATCCTTCTGGCACGTGCGTTTAACCAGATAACACACGTACCTTACTCCTTTATCCCTTAAGACCATCATCTAATACATTGGTCATGGACTCGTATGGCAAACGCCATACTCCGTTACCAACCTTCTCATACCCGGCTAGCACGACCCTTCATGCTAGCCGTACCTCATGACAGTTCATCCCAACACTTAGCACGATGGGACTTTGTCCATGAACACATCTTACGTCACGCCACATAGCTCGAGACTAAATCCCAAGCTATACCGTGACCCTGTCACATCACGTCACATACATCTTAACCCATCACAGCATAGCTTCATGATTGACCACGTCACTTCATGACGTTGCCCAATCATGCTTCTACTGCACTGCTCTAATACTTCTTGGCCACTTAGCACATACTCCTGGCCATAAGCCGACTACATGGCGACGCTCATCGCCGTAGACTACAGGCCATACTTCACAACATATACCACAACACCTTTATGTCACGTCATATAGCTCGAGACCATTCCCAAGCTATATCGTGACCTTGTCACGTCTTCTGACATTCCGCTACGTCACCTATACGTCAATCTCCAACTCATCACGAGTACAGTTCCTCACGTACTCCCGTCACATCGTGACACCTCGTCACGTTCCCGCTACATCACTCTTACACTAACTCTTCACCCGTCGCAAGCACGACCTCTTAATCGACCACGTCACTTAGTGACGTTGCCCAGTCATGCTTTCGCTGCGCTACTCCGATACTTTTCTTAGCTACTTCTCACTTACTTCCAGCCAAAAGTCGGTCACATGGTGACACTCGTCGCCTTGGACTACAGGCCTAATCACACACTTCGGGAAACTGTTCCACAGTTCCCGACACCATACCTCAAGCTCTTCGCCCATCAACTACGCAATCATCTTTATCTTCGTGACACGCCATACGGTGTATCGCTGCACCTCATGGAGTATACTCCTCACGTACTCCCTTCACAGGACTACACCACATCACCATTATGGCACTCACGCCATATGGTGTATTGCTCTGCCACATAGAGCACACTCCACGTGTACTACCTTCACGGAACTACGCTATGTCACCACTATGGCATACAAGCCATACGGTGTATCGCTCCACTACATGGAATATACTCCACGTATCCTCCATTCACGACGCTCTGCCATATCACTAATACGGCACACATGCCGTACTGTGCATCGTTTCCCAACATGGAGTACACTCCACGTGTACTCCATCCACGATATTACGTCACGTTACCGCTATGGCATATATGCCATACGGTGCACCATCTCACCACATGGAGTACACTCATCGCGTACTCCATTCACGGCACTACACCACGTCACCGCTATGGCACACATGCCATACGGTGCCTCGTCTCACTACACAGAGTACACTCCACGTGTACTCCTTACACTAAACTAGGCCACGCCACTACTACTGCACATACACTACCACCACACTTCATAGCACAGTTCACAATACTATACAGTACACTTCCCAACTACGCCCAACACTTCACCACAGGTCACACAACCACTACACAGCGAACCCTATAATACTAGTAGCATAGTCCACAACCTAGTCAACTAGCTAGCATCTAACATTTAATATAAATAGCGAGGGATAGAGACTTATACCGTCAACGGGATAACCCGTGCGTCACTCGCTAGCCGTCACAGCGATAATGCCGGAGGAATGTAGGGGATGGCTACACCGCGTACAGTGGCTGTTTAAGCGTTTGGATAGCTAGGTGTGGTCTTAGAAGGGCCTAAGGTGGCCTTGATGATGCTAGAAAGGAGCGTATCGCGGCGGATCTTGGCGTGTACAGTGGCGGTCAGTCACGCGCAGTGACTGTCCATCACGTGCAGTGATTACCCACCACGTAAAGTGGTGGTTTGGGCCTAAGGCTTGGCTAAGGGAAACTGCCGGAGGAGCCGTGGAGGCTCAGTGGTGGTGGAAGAGGGGCTGTCGTGCACTGTGAGAGGGATAGGTGCCGTCGGAGAGTGAGAGAGAGTGTGAGGTCGTGGGTGGCAGATCAGGGCTATGGGTGGTCCGGTTGGATTCGTGGTGGCCTGAGGAGGCTGAAGGTGGCTGTCACTTGCCGTGGGTCGCGGCGTACGGTGGTGGAGGAGGGGAAAACCGTGCGGTGGAGAGGGGGACACCGGGAGGTGGAGGAGAGGCCTATTGGCCGTGGGTTCATGGGAGGAGGAAGGGGGAGACCTGGGGAGTCTCATGGTGGTGGCCGGTGGCCGAGATGACTGTGCATGGCGGCGCTAGGAGGCCGCACAGTGAACCTGTGCATGGGTTTGCTGTGCTCGTGCATGGTGGAGGGAGGTGGCTGCATGGGATGGGCTGAGGCTGCTGGAGGGGGCCGGTCAGTGGTAGGGGAGGCTGTCGTGGGAGTGGTGGCACCGGAGAACGGCGCACGGCGGCGCTGGAAGCACCAAGCCCGTTCGGGCTTACACCATCGAGGGAGGAGGAGGAGAGAGCGTGGGAGAGGGTGATCGGTGCAGGGGGACTCGCCGGAGGGAGAGGAGGCCGGTGGTGTGGGCGGTGAGGCACGCTGGCGAACTGCGGCGCCGGGCTGGGCTGAGGAGCATTCGGACGAGAGAGGGAGGAGCTGCGTACGTCGCAAGCCTAGAGGGAGGAAAGAGAAAGGGGAGGGAAAAGTGAGAGAGAAAGAGAGAGGGGCTGGGGTTTTATACTAAAACCCGACTTCTGGGGGTCTATAAAATGGTCTACAAGGACCCTTAAACACTACTTTAAAAATGAATAAACGTTTATTTAATTAAAAGCATTGAGAGGAATAAAGGTAGAATATTATTTAAAATAATATTCCTTTATCATTTATAAAATGATGAAGTCTTACTTAAAATATTTAAAAGAATAAAAATATTAAATTAAATAAAGATTCCATCATTATTTAGATCACATAATATTTTAAATAACTAGAATCATTTATATAAAATGATTCCCACAATTATAATATTTTTGGAGCTCTTCAAGGATATTATAATTTAGTTATTTAAAATATTATTTAGTTAAATAACGATGAGAATATTCCATTTAAAATTCACAACTTTAAAACACAAAGATAACTTTAGAAATCACGTAGTATCTTTAAAAACACGCCATCGGGATCTGGCACGTGTAACGGGGCTCTTAGACACTAGAGGGGAGGAGTGGGTTGTCTATCGCATCTGACGTAACTACTTACGTCAGAAATGAGGAAGGAAGGAAGGAAGGAGCAGGGTGTTACAATCTACCCTCCTTAAAATAAATTCCATCCTCGGAATTTGCTTAAGGTTCTAAGGATTTGCTTAACGTTCTAGGAATTTACTTAACATTCTAAGAGTTTGTGCGGTGTCCTAAGAATTTACCCATCTCTACGATGGGGAGTGCGAAAGAACCTTCGCGTAATCTTCACGCGCCTTTGTGCACGTCTAGCATGTTTGTCAATCCTTGCGCGTAGCTTTGCCCTCACGTCTTGTCAGTCCGTCGTCATCATGCTCATGGCCCGCTCAATTTGCTTGAGCCCATCCATCACGTCATGCTCGTGCCTTCCTTTTCACGACTAGTGCCAACAAGGGCTGGAGTCGCCGTCACGTTTTTCGTCTTGGTCCTAGCTTAGCTCGTGGTCGTTCATGCGTTTCTTAACTATTACGGTCCTTCTAACATTCCTAGTCCATTCCTAAATTAGCTAGTAGCTAATTCTACATGTCCTAACATTCCATCATCTATCCTTAACCTCTAATCATGCTCAGTCTCTGATACCCTTACAGTCTATATACTTAACATCATGACCTCTTTCTAGTTGCCAGTCTGACATGCATGCATTGGTCAAATCATACTTTTGAAAATATCATAACATTAAAGTAGAATACTTTCTTATACTTACTACAGGATGAGACATGCCTTGGGAAGCCGCCAGTCTAGGTTTTCCTTCACGTGGAAATTTTCCTTTCAAAAGTTTTCTTTCTTTGGAAAAAGTTTTTCTCCCTTTTTGAAAATGATTTTCTCTCTTTTATTTTTGAAAAGAACGTTATAGAGTCTAGCATAACCTGGGTTTTGCTCTGATACCAACATGTAACGCCTGTCCTTGGGGTGGACCTTTTTGAAAATATTTTAGAAAATACGACGGGAATTACTGTTCGATTTAAAACCTTTTACAGTCCTTCCCAGGGTGCAAGACTCTACGTTATAAAATAAAAAGTGCTTTTATAATAAAAGGGTTTTGGAGTGGGAAATAAAATTCTTTAAAATAAAATGACCTTTTCATACGTTTAAAACCTTCATGCCTAGACCGCCGTGCTCTTTCCCTTTGGCTGTGTCCCTCCTGGGCGACTGCCCATTTAGTTTCCTGTGGGGGGAGGGGCACACATAAAAACTAAAATGAGTTGAACACACCATCGGGATCTGGCACGCGTAACGGGGCTCTTAGACACTAGAGGGGAGGAGCGGGCTGTTTATCTCATCTGACGTAACTGCTTACGTCAGAAATGAGGAAGGAAGGAAGGAAGGAGCAGGGTGTTACAAGGACCATCAACCAACCGATTATGTCCTTTATTGTATCATGATACCCTTCCGGTTGATCACATGTCTTTATTGTGTGTTGTGTTGTACAGTACGGGACATGGCCCAGAAGTTTTGAAACCTGTTTCTACAAATTATAATTTTAAGTTTGGTACATATGGAAGCTTAGGTTAGTTATGAGTGTTGATGTTGTTTTTTTTGAATATTGAAGCTTGAAATGTTTCTCCACAGTTGAAGCTTATGTGGTTTTTTTGTGTCACAAGGTGTTATTTTGGAGCACTAGGATTGGTAGTTGTTCTTTTAGGGTGGGGGAGAGGTTCCAGATTTTTTATAGGCAGAATCATTGTCCTGGCTTGTCATTGTAAAATTTCCAATATATAAGTGTGTTATGTAGATGATCTCAATGTAAGAAAATAGTGAATTAAATGGAATGATTGGAATGAACTGTGTTGAGTATAATACGATTTTTGTAATGAATTGAAGTTGTTTGTGAAATGAAAATTGTATTGACAAGCTACAGAGTTTCTTTTTTTTTTTTTTTTTTTTGCACAAATCTAGAAGTTTTTTTTTACTATAACAAGTACACAATTTCCATCTACAATAACTAGCTGGAACCAATTGAAAGTGGACATTAGTTTCCTCAAAAGTTTCTAGTTGGAGCTTGAGATGTTTCCACCTCCAATTTCTATCCTCTCTGTTATCTGTGTCTCTGTTGCTCATCTATAACTTTCCTGAATTTTTGTGTAAATGAACTTAAGGTGTTAAATGAAAATATAGACTCTCTTGTTCCTACCCTTAATTTTTTGTATTACATTAAAATGATATCTTTATATTTTAATGAAGGAATATTTGTTTTTTATTAAGTCGTGAAAGGATATCTATTTTTTAGCAAGAGGGAGAGAAAATAAATATGTAACACTTGGATAATAAATTTTAAGAAATAAAGTTTGAATAACAATTTGTTTAACAAAACTGTGTTTTTGCATTATTTATATAAATAGTCCTACATTTGGATTAATGCATCCTACACAAATGCAGGCAATGATGATTTTGTTATATATCTAGAACTCGAAAAAAATAGACAAATTTAATGTTTTTCATCTTAAATTTTTCATCTTTCGGGTAAGAAATCCTCTTGGTCTTATTTTGTATCCATATATCTCACATGCTCCTTACAATTAGCCTTGTTTGTTTTCAAGACCAAAACCCAAAACTTTGAAAACTTTGAAAACCTCACATCCCATCATTACAACTTTCTCAAATCCCCGTACAAAATAAAATAAATAATTCAACTTTTTCAAATCCCAAAATAAATATAATATTAAAAAATATATTTTAACAATATTTTATTCAACTTTTCAACTTTAATCTCATCTCATCTCATCTCTGAAAACAAACGAGGCTAAGAGATCTTGAATTTGTGTATGTGTCATTCTTAGTTGAATAGCCTGATGGGCGAAGAGGAAGATGACAGGTCATCCAAGCCTTCTACATCGATTTCACCGACCCAAGTGTGGTACACATTGTTCATTTTGATATCTCGAAATGTTCGATATTTCTATTTAATTAACGTATTTTTTATTGTTGTATTATAGGGCTATCATGGTCCCGTAAATCCATACTACCTGACATTTTTTATGACACCATATACAAACTCAAACCCATATCCGTATCATTGGGGTAGCCAAGTAGATGCCTTCATTTATTTTTATTTTTAAAAAATTTCGTATGTGAATTTGATGCTTTCTAACATAACGCCTAATTGCAGCGTCCATTGATGCCATCTATTGGACTGACTATGCCATATCCTCTGTTGAGTAATTTGGAGGAGTTGAGAAGATTTCAAGAGACCGGCCAGGTAGATGTCCTTTTTATTTTTATTTTTTCAATTTTTCGTATGTGCATTTGAGGCTTTCTAACACAAGGTCTAATTACAACATCCTGCAATGCCATACCTTCCTTTAAGTAATCTAGAGGAGTTAATAAAATTTCAAGAGACTAGCTAGGTACATGTCCTTTTAAAAAAAATTTTAAAATTTTTCGTATGTGTATTTGAGGCATTCTAACATTGTCAAAACTTACAGCATCCATATATACCAACTATTGGACCGACTATGCCATACCCTCCGTTGAGTAATCTGGAGGAGTTAGGAAGATTTCAAGAGAGTAGTCAGGTACATGTCCTTTTTATTTATTTTTTAAATTTTTTAGGCTTTCTAACAATGTGCCTAATGCCAACATCCCTCGATGCCACTTGTTTGATTGAGTATGCCATACCCTCCCTCGAGTAATCTGGAGGAATTGAGAAGATTTCAAGAAATTGGCCAGGTTTATATATTTTATTTTTAAAAATATTCCATTTCAGTGTTTCTAACACCGTGCCTACTTGCATCATTCGATTGAAAAGACCCCCAACGCGCAAGTGAGTCATCAACTATGCCTAATAGTGTTGAGTTTGAAATGACTAATGGTATGAAATTTTGATTAGTGTGCGTTGACATTAACATCTTGTTTGTATTATATAAAAATCATACTTTTTCATTTTTAGAACCTTCATCCGAGGTAATTAAAGAGACGGAGGCTGAGGGGAGTAAGAAAGTCTTGAATGATGATGAACAAGTTGAAGTACCGAGATGTGGTATGGAGTTTGTCAATGAGAAAGAGGTTATGGCATGTTACAAACGATATACCAAGCAAGTGGGTTTTGGTGTGAAGACGCTTAGGATGAAGAGAGACATAGATGAGAGTGCGACATATGTGACAATTGGGTGTGTGCGTGCTGGCAAGTACGTGCCTAGCCACAGTAATGTCTTTAGGCCATGACCCACAAGTAAACCAGGCTGTAATGTTAAGGTAAATGCTAAACTTGCGAATGTGGTATGGGTTTGCCAACTATTGAGAATACTCACAATCATAGTACAGTCAGCCCGAAGAAGTCTAGATATTTTAGATCTCTCAAGTGTAGATGAATATAGCCAAAGGATGCTCGATTTGAATGACAGGGCAGGTATTCGAATGAATAAGAACTTCGGGGCACTGGTTCAAGACGCTGGGGGTTGAGAATCTTGACTTTCAAGAGAAAGATTGTTGCAATTTTATTGATAAAGCCAGACACTTACAGTTAGGTAAAGGGGGTGGCCAAGCACTTGGTGAATACTTTGAGAGAATGAGGGAGATGAATGATGGTTTTGTTTCTGTCATGGATGTCGATGATGAGGAAAGATTACAAAATGTGTTTTGGGTTGATGCATGAAGTCGAGCGTCATATGAATATTTCGGGGATGTATCACATTTGACACGACGTACCTAACAAATATGTATGGTATGACTTTTACTCCCTTTGTTGGTGTAAACCATCATGGGCAGTCAATCCTATTAGGGGCTGGCTTGATTTTCAGTGAGGACACAAGTACATTTGAATGGTTTTTTCGAGCATGGCTAAAGTCCATGAATGGTCGGTCGCCCAAAGCCATCATGACTGACCAAGATCGGGCAATGAAGAATACCATAGACACTGTATTTTCAGACACTCGTCATAGATATTGTCTCTGGCATATCATGCAGAAACTGCCAGAGAAATTGGGATCCTACTTCCAATTCAACACAAGGTTGAAGTCTAGCATTCAGAGTGCATTATATGATTCATAGACATGCACTGAATTTGAGGACAAGTGGGGGCAACTACTTCATAAGTGCGATCTTCAAAATAATGCACGACTGCAGGGGTTATACGAGGAGAGGCCTTTCTAGGTACCGATTTATTTGAAGAGTGTATTTTGGGCTGGTATGAGTACAACACAGCTTTTTGAAAGCATGAATGCTTTTTTCGATGGGTTTGTGCATTCTGGTTCAACTTTAAAGGAATTCATTTATCAATTTTACAATGTTCTCAGAAAGAAGGTGGAGGTCGAGGTGACAATTGATTTCAATTCTCTTAAACAAACAACCCATGTGTATCCCCATTCAAAATTGAGAAACAGTTTCAAACAGTGTATACAAGTGCTAAGTTTAAGGAGCTCCAAAAAGAGGTGTTGGGGATGATTATGTGCAATTGCACCCACGTCAGTACGCAGGGATGTATATCCACATTCGATGCTTTAGATCAAGTTTCCATTGATGACCATGTCAAACCATTTAAATACTCAGTTTACTATAATGAAGAGGAGTGCGACATTAAATGCACATGTCAATTGTTTGGGACGAGGGACATTCTCTGTAGGCATGCATTTAGGGTATGTAATATGAAGAATATTACGTTGATGCAAGAAAAATATGTATTGGATTGATGGAGGAAAGACATGAAGAGGAGATATACATTGATAAAAAGTAGTTATGATGACTTGCAGAGCAATGTAGACGCATGGAGGTATGAGGTTGTGGTGAAGAGATGTTTGAAATTAGTGACTCATGTATCTCCAAGTGATTGCCATGTCGATGCATTCCTGCCCGTTTTAGATGACTTTGAGAAAAAATTTGAAAGTTTAACACTTGAATCAAAATCTGGTTCAACCAAGGTCAAAGCAAATGTCATGCGGACAAGGGTAAAAAAATATTAAGCTCCCACGTTGTTCGGGGAAAGGGAGACCCCCGACGAAAAAAAAGGTTCGGCCATGGAGAAAGGAGCAACGAAAAGGAAGAAGAAATAGGTACCTTTCATTTTTTGGTTTTTATTGTATATATTCATTCCTCATATATGTCTCTTTTTTGTGTGATTTTAAACTTGTAGAAAAATATTTGATGATGAATCACAATTGCACGACCTTCCAGAATCTCAAATTAACACCGTCACACAACCAATGCCATCAGGCAATGAGGAGGTGTAAGGTTTTGCTTATTTGTTTAATTGTTTCTACCTTCATTTTCGAAAGTTATTATGTACATGGTATTGAATATTATTTGTGCTGTTTCAGATGTGTGACCATATCAATGCAATGTAATTCCATGGAAATAGCTACTTATTTTAGACAAGGTATGAAAATTTTAATTATTACTATGCTGGTTAACTATTAGTGTGCGATGTTATTGACTGGACTTGCCCATGTTTCTTGGCAGCATCCTGTGACTAGACAGGTGACAATTGATTTTTTGGCAGTATCGTGTGATTGGACTTGTACAAAATTTTTTGTGGACATAATATTTGCAGCTTGTGTAGATAAACCTGTCTAGATTGTGTATATGTTGTTTGTGGCACGTTGTGTATACCATCCATGTATTTAAATGTTGTGGATTGTGTCCGAGTGTATGTGTGTAAATGGTTTTGCATCCCGTTGTGTACGGATTTTGTGTATTTTGGGTTGTGGAGACCTTTAACAATGGAGATGTATAGATTTTGATTCCAAATTAGGAACATGGAGTACTTGTTGTAAGGCTTACCATGTTTATTTGTATATGAAATCAATCATAGTTCAATGCCAATTTTGATTCCAAATTAGGAACATGGAGTACTTGTTGTAAAGCTTACCATGCAGTATTTCTGTGTGTGCATGAGTTTGGAAAAAAATCTACATAGTTTGTGCAATTTGTGTTCAGAAAAATGACCAAAAACAACAGTTTTTTCATAGCCTCAAGGGGGAGTACCATTACACTTGATCCATACAAGAAAATAAAGAAAATATCCCCGTATTTACATGTGCCCTATAGTTTATCCAAACCAAGCAGAAATTATTACAATTGATACAATCCAATACAAAAACAATAATATTCTCGCATTTCTATTCCCGACCCTCCTCAAATTTTGTTCGACCTTAACCTTTTGAGCATTTCTCTCTCTCTCTCTCTCTCTCTCTCTCTCACAGTTTATCTTCCCTCCGCAATATGTCCTCCTCCCTCTTTCGAATTGCATTCTCTTTTCTCTGAATGTTCTCCTCTATCAAATTAAGTATAAGAAGAATTCACATATTGCATCTCTCTGCACACAGTAGGAACATTTCACATAAGAAAGTAGCTTTACCATGTTATACAAAATTGAGTCAGCAATAAAAAAATAGCTTTACTGTGTTATAATTGGGGCTGGAAAAAAATCTCATTCCAGTATTTTTGTTATTGTGTGACATCTTTAGTGTTGTTTTCAAACCACACCAACAAATTGGTGATTCCATTACAACCCCATCAACTACATATGTTGGTGATTGAGTAGATGCCATAAGTGATTCTGAAAAACTAAGGAAGTTCAGACAATAGATTTAGGCAACCATGAATAATATCCCAAGTTCATAAATTCATATAGAAGAAACAACATGAAACTAGCATGGACTTATAAATCTCATCTGTCGATGCTGCTTTTGGCATATACGTCTGTAAATGATAATTGGCTTTGAGTTATGGTTGCATTACTGGGCTAAAATGAAAATTAGAAATATGGATATTGTGAAGGATCTGAGGTTATTATTTTAAATTGTTGGAACTTTCCAGTTTGCTACATTAATCTCATGTCAGCTAGCACATAGATTGCAACCTGTGTTTAATTGGTAGAATAATCTGAGCAAGAATTGTAAGAATAGCCACATACAGTAAGTACTTAAACAATTAGAATTCATGAAAACAAGAAATTCCAATAGGAGAAAGGTTGTTAGGCATGAATAATTAGGCGCTCTATGATAATTGTGTTAAATGGTAACTTTAACTTGATGGAACATTGTTCTTTTTCTGGGTGGAATATTAAGAGGTAGCTTATAATAAGCTGCAAGTGGTCCAGTTTACAGTTAATCAAAGAAACATTAACTTTAGAAATATGACCAACACAATACCATTAAAAAGTTCAAGAAAAAGGATTAATATAGGCCATATGTCTTACTAGTTAGGTCTGCATGATATAGTGAACATAACAACTCAAAAGAAGTTGCACTTATTGTCTTTGGTGACAAACAAAGTCTATGGAGTAATCACTCCACTTATAAGAAATAAATCATATGTTATTTAAATGACTTGATTTAATAAGGATATATTAGCTGGAGCAAACAACCAGTGACAAGATGAAAAACTTCATGTTGAAAAGTACAAGCAATGAAATTTTGAGAGACACTGAAAATATATCGTTCAGTCACTTACATATTCCCCACTAAGATTCATGTAAGTTTGAGGCTTCGCAATAAAAAACAGGGACTTCATCAACAAAACCTGAGAGATTGCATCCATGGATTTGACCAAGATTAAAAAATAATTTAGGTAAACAATGTAGAGCATATACAAAGAGGGTAAGCTGAACAAAAAGTGAGCATGTCTTGCCCAAAGATAGCTTTGCAATGAACTGTGTTCATGGAGATCCCTTGTGATTCAGCAAATGTATCAATTAGCTCGAACCCAACCTGGTTTAAACCATGTTTAGAATGTATTATAAAGTTTAAAAAAAATTATAAGAATTATGAAGTTATACTAAAGAAGTTGAAGTCAGGGACTTGAAATTTTGTGTAGTACATTGTTTCTGGTTCTTTTGTACTTATCCCCAGGATTTCCCAAGCCTACAAAGAGCCATGGGCGAGGAGTAGCAGTGTAGAAGCAATGCCTGCTTAACCTGTTAAGCATCTTGATTCATGTCCTCCAATGCCTGCGTTTGTAATCGTGGATACAGATATATTGAAAGGCCTAAAAAAAGAAGGCAGTGTATAATCAAAAGCAGGGACAATAAATAAAAAGATAAAACATGCAATTAATCAATTCTATAATCAACTATAAATCTTCTACCTTAATTTCAAAACCATTACAGGGGCAAGATATGTAGCTAGAAAGCTTTAATATATCATCACTAACGTTCAATTCATGAAGAGAGCCAGGAACTTCACCAAGTGCAACACCCTCTTGGGGCTACCAATTTAGCAATGTAAAGGAACCATAAGGAACAAAAAAACAGTTGATGGGCACACACAAACTACAAATTTCGGACACACACAATGCCCTTTTAGCTTAGTAATTCCATCAAACAGTTGATGGGCTTAGTAATTCCATCAAACAGTTGATGGGCACAAAAAACATACTCAAACATTCAAGCAAAAGTTAACACAAAACAACCTCCATACAAAAAATTACACAGACCTTTATTCAGGTATGCTTTTCAATCTTGGTCAATATCTTGGTAATGATGCTTTCCTAATTGGTGATGGTAGTCTTCACGAAATCAACACATTGGTGACACCATTATTCGTAGTGGAGACTCTATGATTAAGAACATTTGCATTCGGTGCCCTAAACGTCATTTTCTCTTATAATTTGGAGGAAAGTTTAGGATTTTCACCCCAAAATCTCCTCCATCCTTATCCCTAAAATAGGGTAGTAGAATTCAGATGTTCCAGTGGACCCCCACATCCCGAATTGTTCTTTTCGTTGGCTGCTGTTCGTTGCTCTCGCGTCTCCCTTCCTTCAACCGTTGGGTGCCTTCGTCGTTTTCGCCCTTCCTTCGCACCGCAGCCACCATCAATGATAGCCTCTCCATCGGTTCATCACTGTAAGTATCCCTATCCCCTATCGCTTTCCTCCATTGTTGGGTTCCCCCATTCTCATTCGCACACACTGCCGATTCGACTTCATGCAGTTTTGGAATTTCATCCATTTGGGATCCTCCATTGCTGTTTGCACCGAACTTCTCTATCCCATTTCACTGAGAATAAGGTTCCTCCATGGCTGAATTTTCAGATCCAACGTTTTGACAAAAAACTCTAGATTTCTTTCGGGTTTTCAGATCTCCTTACTTTTCTTGAATTTTTGTTGCAAAGTATTTCCTCCATTGCTTTGATAATCATTTTCTATGCTTAGATTTGGGGCTATTTTCCACTATTTTGTGAATTGCAATTTAGGGGAAAAAAATCCTAGATTTTTCTGACCAATGTTTTCCTCCATGTGCTGAGATTTTCATTTTCTATGCATAGATTTGGGGTCATTTTCCACTGATCTATATATTGGAAATTATGAAAAAAATCCTTGATATTTTTGCCTGTTGTTGGATTGATCTGTGTTGTTCAATTGCTCTGTGATGTTGGATTGGTATGTGCTGTTTCATTGCACTGTGTTGTTTCATTGCTTTGTGCTGTTGGATTGCGACCATGTTGTTTCATTGCTCTATGCAGTTCCATTACTCTATGTTGTTTCATTGCTCTGTGTAGTTTCATTGCTCTGTGCATTTTCATTGCTCTATGATGTTTCATTGTTCTGTGCTGTTCCATTGCTCTATGCTGTTTTATTGCTCTGTGTAGTTTCATTACTCTATATAGTTTCATTGCTCTGTGATGTTATTTGCTCTGTGTTGTTTCATTGCTCAGTGTTGTTTCATTGGTCTATGTTGTTCTATTGCTACCATGTTGTTTCATTGTTCTGTTCAGTTTCATTGGTCCGTGTTGTTCCATTGCTTTATGTTGTTTCATTGTGAACTTGTTGTTTCATTGCTCTGTGCTCTTTCATTGCTCTGTGGTATTCGACTGTGACCATGTCCTTTCATTGCTCTGTGTTGTTCCATTGTTTTGTGTTGTTCCAATGATCTATGTTGTTTCATTGCTCCGTGCTGTGAATTGCAATTGATGGTTTGGGGTGAAAATCCTAAACTTTTAAAAAAATGGGAGGTTCTCTAATCCACCCGCGCCAACGACAAGAGATCTGAAGTTCTTATTCATTCAGATGCCAGCCAAGTCGTTCGTATCTAGGACTCTTTTTTCGGAGTCACTTCTCTATTACATTGAAAGAAGCTGGATTTCTTTGAACTAAGGCCGTGCATGTAATTTGTGAAGTTTGGACAAGTTGATGGTATATCTTAACATGTTATTGGACAAATTATTCATGTATTTTGAAAATAAATATCAACTCAACACATTCTAACTGATGTTTTAAAAATATAACATACCGCGGTTGGGGGATTTGTGCTAGATGGTATTAGCGAAGATGAGTGTTCTTCCCCTTTTTCCATGCTGAGAGGGAGACACATGCATTGATTTTATAATATTAATTATTGTCAATATATATATAAATCTCTTCAATAATATTAAATATTTAACACATGTTGTATAACTCACACATTAAAATCTATGACATTAAAATCCAAGTTAGAAATATAATCAATTGAACCTCAAAACAATTAGCAGCTACCTAGCGCCACATCTTCTAAGTCATGTTAGACAAATCAATTAAATCTGCAAGCATCTATAACAAATCCATACTTCTACCAATAACACCTGATATTGAAGTTTATTGAACTAGAATTTGATCATGTTATATATAGGTGACACTAATCCAGCAGATATACAAATGGGGAAGAATATCCCGACATATCTAACTAGCACATTTGCCATGCGACAGACACATGACTTGTAAAACCACAGACACATATCTATTTTTTTTTCCTGCTCAACATTTTTTTCCTCCAGCTCCTAACAAGAATTAAGTCCTCCCTTAAATGGGTATATGCCTAGACCCCCAAAATATATGGGAAAATAAATCAAAACCTGTAATGCCCGTCCTTGTGGTGGGTGTTTTTACGAAATATTTTAGAAAAGAAGACGAGAATTACTGTTCGATTTAAAACATTTTACTTTTATTCCCAGGGTGCAAGACTCTACGTTATAAAATAAAATGTGCTTTTTGAATAAAAGAGGTAGAGAGTGAAAAATATAAATCTTAACATAAAAAGGCCTTTCATACATTTGAAACCCTCATTCCTGGACCTCCGTGCTCTTCCCCTTAGGTTGTGTCCATCCTGAAGCGTACTGCTTATTCAGTTCCTGTGGGGGGAGGGGCACACATAAAAACTAAAATGAGTCGAAAACTCAATAAGTATTACTTCATACAGTTAAAATATAGCAACATAGGTTTTCAGTCATGCACTTATCATTCCATACATAATATACGTACATGTATACATGCTTTCATTCATAAACATCACTAGACGGGGTTTTTCTTCTTTAAACATACTTTTCTTTTCGTAAAATGTTTCCCCCGCCAGTGCCTTCATTTCTTGAGGAATGCCATACATTCATACATACTTTTCTTTTCACTTTCATAGGCCAGTGCACACTGTTACTCCCCGCGTGCTAGGGTTAGCGGCCCTATGGCCAATGGATTTGCCCGTGGTCATAGGTTGGAATCTCATTCTGTCAGGCAGCACTGGGTGCACTACCAGATACTACTGCCCGGCATCGCAAGCTGCCCATTCATTCATTGGGTACCCCTTTCATTCGTATGGCCGTTACGTAGCTTCATACATTCATTTATGCCACATGCAGTTCTTTTCATTCATTCATGTCAACTCTAAAGAGCTAAGGCTTTCATTCATTCATTTGCATGGGCATGAGCCTTCATCTTTTCATTTCTTTTCATTTCATTTCATGCTTTCATGAGAAAAACATCCTTTCATGAGAAAACATATTTTCGTGAGAAAACGTCGTTTGGGGCGAGAGCCCGAAAATCATCTTTTCATGCCATGTCCTTTCGTGGAAAATACATACAATAGATACTACATATAGTCATTCATTCACATGCGTACAATTAATACTTGGGGTGCGTGAACAGGGGCTGCCAAAGAGGGCGGTACATCCTTATACTTTAAAACGTCATGCTTATCGTTTCCTTTTCGTAAAACGTTTGCCTTTTCATGGAAAAGAGTTTCTTTCTTTCTTTTCAAAGGAAAGCGTTTCGTTTTCTTTTTCTTATCTTTAGAAAACTCTAGAAGAGTATAAACATAATACTTACCTGGACTGCATGCTACTTTCATACCATGCAGTCCATTCATGCACGTGTCAGATGGCAACCTACATGCATACATAACCTTAGCGTCATTCTCTATCTAGTACATAAGCAACTGAACTAGAAATAGAACTACGCTTCACTTGAACACTTTCCTTCTATTCCATGCTCTTACGTGTCCCTTACTATGATAAGACCTTCGGGAACCTATTTACGGTCATTACCTCTTTTAACCTCAATGCTTTACTTCGAGTGCTTACTCACTAGGGTGAATCGATGATTCACCTTAGGATTAAGACACTATGACCTCTGTCTCATTCTTCTCATTAACCACATTCCAACGCATGACTTAGACCTACTAAGTCACGCATCCCATTCTTAGACAGTACACTCGTCATTACCTTCATGTATCTTAGCTCACTCTAATTCTTCATGACCATCCATACACATCCCAAGGCTCCAAGCCACTCTGAGGCTTAAGCACCGCGTAACCATACTCAGGATAGATTATCCATTACATACGGTGAATCCGTCTGGCACATACGTCTAACCAGACTACACACGTACCTTACCCCTTTATCACCTAAGACCAACATATAGTACATTGGTCACAGGCTCGTATGGCAAACACCATACTTCGATACTAACATTCTCATAACCCAGCTAGCACGACTCTTTATGCTAGCCGTATCTCATGACAGTTCATCCCAACACTTGACACGACAAGACTCCATTTGTAATTACACCTTACGTCACGCCATATAGCTTGAGACTGTTCCTAAGCTACACCGTGAGCTCATCACGTCACCTAACATACATCCTAGCTCATCACCACACGACTTCTTGGTTGGCCATGTCACTTCGTGACGTTGCCTAGTCATGCTTCCGCTGCACTACTCTGATACTTTCTAGCCATGTCGTACTTATTGCCAGCCGTAAGCCGACTACACAGTGACACCCGTCATCTCAGGCTATAGGCCACATCACTCCACGGCACATAAGCCACAACCATACTACACAGCACACTTCCCAACTACGCCCAACACTTCACATCACGATACATCACAACACCTTACTACACAGCAACTCCATAATACTAACAGCACAGTCCACAACCTAGCCCATCAACTAGCATCTAACATAAATAACGAGGGATAGAGAGTTATACCGTTGACGGGATAACCCGTGCGTTGCTCGTTGACTGTCACAGCGACAACGTCGGAAGGAATGTACCGGGTGGCTACACCGCATACAGTGACTGTTTAGGCATTTGGATAGCTAAGTGTGGTCTTGGAAAGGCTCATGGTGACCTTACGATGGTGGCAAAGGGTGTAACATGGCGGATCGTGTATAGTGACGGCTAGTCACGCGCAGTGACTAGCCACCACATAAAGTGGTGGTTTAGGCTTAGGGTTCGGCTAAGGGAAGTTAAGGGAGGTTACTGGTGGAGCCGTGGAGGCTCGGTGTTGGCGGTGGGGTGGTGGAAGGAGGACAGGCCTTGTGTGAGAGGGAAAGATGCCGTGAGAGAGTGAGGGAGAGTGAGGGAGCATGAGCGGCAGATCGAGGCCGTGGGTGGTCGGGATGGCTTGGTGGTGGCCTGAAGATGCCGGAGAGGGTGGTCACCTGCCGTGGGTGGCGGCGTACGGTGGTGGATCTAGTCTAAGGAGGTGCAGCGTTCGTGGGAGAGTGAGGGGAGGTGAGCCTGCATGGTGGCTTGACCAAACGTGGGGATGGCTGGGGGTGGTGGCCGGAGGCCAAGGGAGGTGCCGGTGGTGGTGCGGTGGTCGTAGGAGGAGGAGCAGCGCCGTGGGTGTAAGAACCTGTGCAAGAGAAAGGTGCACTTCGTGGGGGCAAACGGCGGGGAGATGGAGGCGAAGCTTGCTGGAGGAGGATGGCCTGTGGGAGGAGAGGTTGCTATGGGAGTGGTGGCGCCGGAGGACGGTGCACTGCGATGCAGTAGCATCAAGCCCATTCGGGCTGTGCACTGCCGAGAGAGAGGAGGAGAGAGCATGGGCGAGGGAGACTGGTATGGGAGGACTCTCCGATGGGAGGGGCGGTGAGGCTCATCGGAGCACGGCGGCGCCGGGCTGGGCAGTGGAGGACTCGGACATGTGGGTGTCATCCAGTGCAAGCTGAGAGGGAGAAAGGGAGGAGGGAGAGAGGGCTGGGGAAAAGTGAGGGAGAAAGAGAGAGGGGCTGGGGTTTTATACTAAAATCCATCGTCTTGGGATCCCCAAAGTGATCTAACGATGACCCTTAAATACTGATTTGAAAATGTGTAAACGTCAATTTAATCAAAAGCACTGAGAGGAATTAAGATAAAATATTATTTAAAATAATATTCCTTCATCATTAATAAAATGATGAAGTCTTAGTTAACATATTTAAGAGAATATAACCATTAAATTAAATTAAAGATTCCATCATTATTTAAATTATGTAATATTTTAAATAACTGGAATCATTTATATAAAATGATTCCCCACAATTATAATATTTTTGGAGCTCTTCAAAGATATTATAATTGAGTTATTTAAAATATTACTTAGTTAAATAATGATGAGAATATTCCATTTAAAATACACATAACTTTAAAACACAAAACTAGCTTTAGAAATCATGTAGTATCTTTAAAAACACGCCATCGAGGCCTAGTACGTGTAACGAGGCTCTTAGACACTAGAGAGAAGCGGACGGTTACGTCCTCAATAAATTCTATCCTTGAAATTTGCTTATGTCAGAAGGAAGAAGGAGCAGAGTGTTACAAAACCCCAACTAGAATATGCGTTCAGAGCATGAATCAAAATGATTAGTGGGTATAGATGAAGATGAAACTTTTCCAAATGGATAATCTGGGAAAAAAGCTACTAACCCGTAAGAGCACAAAATCTTAGGTGAACCGGGCTTCAACCCACGACGATTGTGATGCCCCCAAATTCTGCTTGGGATCGGACTAACATTTGAAGCGTCGAGACATGCAACACAAGGTTACTTGCCGCCGTGGTGTTTAACTCACTCTCCACAAGCAATATGTCAAGATCAGATCAGGGAGCAGACACTAGTAGACTGGAAGAGGTTGACTAGACTCCGTAGATGCAACGCAGAGCTTGCAGCCTCCATAGTTAGGTCTTTGGATAGTATTGGCATCGTTATTCGAGTTACGCGAGTTACTCAACGAACTAGCCTAATAGTGTATTTTGGCAATGTAATTATAGAGCCAGGTCTCTGTTGTTTTGAGATTATAATCTTTTGAGACCTACACTATAATCGTATATGTTTATTTTGTTAAGTATGAATGGATTACACTTTAATTATTTGGGATATTATAAGTTTGGTGCATAGTATTGCTCAAAAAGTAATTATCTACTGCGAATATTGCATAATACTGATGCATGTTAGGAACATTGTATCTTATATGTCATGAATAGGGGAAAATAACCTTGTGTTACATATCTTAACGTTTCAAATCTCCGTCCGATCCTAAGCGAAATTTGGGGGCGTTACAACGACAAACACAAATGCAACCCACGATGACAAACACAGATGCAGATTCGGTCCTTCCCACGAAGATGACGACAAATACAGATTCGGCAACCCACAACGACAACCATTAGCGTAGATTCGGTCCTACCAATGACGACTTTGAGAAACCTAGTTCTCCTACCCACAACGCACGACAGCACTCTCTTAGACTCTTTTTCTCCTTTCTTCGTCTTCTTATTTTTCATCTAGTTGTGTTTTGTTTTTTTTTTTAGAATATATCGGCTGACGTAATGCCACATCAGCCGATTCCCCAACGGATCCCCACCCTAGTTGCATATAGAAGAACTGTTCTTTTAATACGCCTAAATGGCCTTGAGATTTTGACGATCTCTCCAAGTGGCAGTCCAAATAGTGACTAAAATGCATCTTAAAATTAAAATTAGGAGGGATGCTAAAAATCATACCACACCATACATCTTACATATTTTAGATTACTTTTTTCTACTCATCATCCATACATCACATATTTTTTATGAAAAAAAAAGAGAAAAAAAATGAGATATGGAGTGTGGTATGTGAAATTATAAGAAGAATTATTCCAAAATTAAGATTTATAAAAATTTAGGGCTCATATTTTAGGATTTATTGATTTAGATTATTGTAAAGTAATTAATGAAATCACGACGTGGTGATGTGTGATTGGAGAGCATAAAAACCATTTTTATAGATTATAGATTGAGATTAGAGGGGGTTGAAAAAAAAACCCTAATGAATTGTAAATGATATATTGTAGATTTTTATAAAATTTTAAAACTTTGCTTCTGTACGTAATATTAGAAATATATTATAAACTCTTTTATACACACACGCGCGCGCACACACACACACACATACACACATATATTAGAAAATTGTGGAAAAAATGTAAAGCATCACTGTTAAGGTCAGTTGATGTTAATCAAAGGGAAACTTTATCTGAATTAAATCTAGAATTGATTAGCTGATCTCTTTTGTACAACCTGAATGAAGAGTTCCATCTCGTAATTAATGTACAACTGGTATAGAGCACTGCAAATCTCACACCCTGCATTCTCAAACGTCTTGTCCAATAGCTAGCATTAATAATTGATGAAAGCCTCAATATATACATGAATTGCATCCATTTACACAACTTGGCTTGGAGTACTGGCCCACCTCACATATTTTAATTCCTTACTATGCCTTAGAAACGAATAGGTACAACAATATGACTACCCATTTCCAAACAACAACAAAGATGATGCCTAATTTCTAATTTTAAACCATAAGGATTAAAGGTATTAAATACTTCAGGATAAGGATGTTGACATAGAAGGTGCGCTCTACACTCTTTCACCTTCACGTTCGAGCTACTTGTTTTAACTGATGCTCCAATGTAGCTCCATCCATCCAAATTATTTGACTGCTCCAAAAACCACTTGGCTGGTAGACACACCCCAAACCCACATGGCCCTATAGAAGGGTGATCTACGGGGGCACAAAGGACTAAGGGTTGTTTAAGAGGACCTTCATTAGTCTCAAAATGATAAACAAACTCAACAAACTGGCCTTCATCAAGATGACTGCCCTTGAAAATCCTGGGATCTGAATTCTCTACCTCATCAACTTCATAAATAGTAAAATGAATATATCCCTCCCACTTACTATTATTATCTATGTTTGGACGGATTTGAAGTGTTACATGAGAACCAAAACTTCTCATGTTGAACCACTTTGGAATTTCAACTCCCAAGGAAGATGCACATGTTACCTTGGGAATAAAACAATTATTTTCCTACATGTGAAGTAAAAACAAAAAACAGAAAGATGTTAATTGGAGTATATATATATATATATATATATTAAATAACCACTTCCACAAAACATCTTATGAAGAGAAAGGGACTCAAAATGCCATAGCCTTTTGTTTGCAAATTACTTTCTTCATGATTCAAGCTTCTAATGTAGTAGCTCTATCATCATAACCAATATAGAAGGCCCCAATAGAGTCTTCATTGGTCATAAACATTTCTTGCGTAGAGCAAGCATTTGAGCAAAACTCTGGCACTGTGAAAAACTTAGTGAATTTGATAGCAGTTCCACCTGTATACAATTGTTCCAAATACCCCTCACCATTCATGTCTTGAATTCCACCAAGTGTTAGGCAATCAGATACATCCAAAATTTTAAGAGATGACAAACTACAAATAATGCTCGAAAAAATTGAGAGCTTTTTGCAGTTATGTAAAGACAATATGGAAAGGCCGCATAAACTCTTAAATGCTAGAGGCAGTTCCTTTATGGCAGTACCATTCAAATAAAGTAACCGCAATGAAGTCATGTTTCCCACAATGTCTGGGAACTTCTCAAATCTTGAACAATCAGAAAGATAAAAATGTTCAAGAGACTCCAAGCTAATCTCATTTGGAAAGCTTTTAAGGCATTAATGGTTTTTTTTGTGGAGAATTATGAGAAGTGCCAGTCATGTCTTCCAGTTGATCATTATGTTAAGAAAATTATTTATTTCATATGAACCTACAAATTATTTTATGGTTTTTTTTTTCCTAATTTCTTGTAGCTGTTGTAAGTTTATTTCCACTTTCTATTATAAATAATATTCTTTCACTGAGCCACGATAAACCTATTACGATTTATTTAAATAATTCTTATGATGTTTTTAAGTTTTAATATAAGTTTCTAAGTTTTGGTTTTTTTATGTTGAGTTTACTTTTTTTACCTTTCGCATGCTGATTAGGTATAATTGTTTTGTTCTTTAAATGGCTAGCGTGAATTCTAATTGTATTCATTTCGTTGGTTTTTACGCAACATGTGACAACCACGTACGTCTATAAATATATATATATTAGTACCAATGAATTTACTTTATTAGAAAAAAAAAAGAAAAAGAAAGAGACAAATTTGAAATTATAAATATATATTCCGGAAATTGTTTATCTCAATGTAGTTAATTTTAGTATAAGATAAAGAGAAAAAAAAAGACCGAAGAAAGTTTGAGATCATAAGAATTTGATTGCATATTTTAAGACCTTATTTGGTTACACAAATAAGATGAGATGAGATAAAAGTTGAAAATTGAATAAAATATTATTAGAATATAATTTTTTAATATTATTTTTGTTTTAAGATTTAAAAAGTTTGAATTGTTTATTATATTTTGTGTGGGATCAGTTTGAAAAAATTATAATGATAAGGTGAGGTATCTTGATAACCAAACTAGGCCTAAGTTTGGTCTTGGTTTGGTGGGTTTCCACCACCTAGCACATCGTATATATAGCATGATCAAATTGATAACTTCGTTGAAATATTGTTTAGGAATTGTGGTTGAAAATTGTTATTTGTGGTCGATCTTAAATTTTAGAAAATGAACTATACATGCATAGGCATAAGTGTCTCATGTTTGATAAACATCCAACTTTGTTTCAGCCTATGGTTATTTTGTGTTTTTTTTTTTTTTTTGTAGTTTTCAGGTTGTTTTAAGTTTATTTCCATTTCCCATAATAAATAAAATTTGTCGATAAGCCAAGATAAACCTTTACACTGGGTAGTATAAGGGGATTTCCCCCACTTCATAAGCCCACTGGGCACTCTGTCAGGAGGTAATGAGCCGCTGATGCCCGGTCCCAGGGCCCAAATTTGCTCACAAAGTAAGTCGACTACAAGGAAAAGTAAACAATAATGGCTGATGGGATGGACAGAGCTTACGGTGCTCAGCCGCACCCTGCTCATGGGGACTCATACAGGGCAAAGCGGGATAGATAGAAGACCTTTGATCTTCTAATATGGGAACATCGACGGACCACCAAAGATGCCAGCAAAGTAAGGCAAATCAAGCAACCACGCTGCATTAATGGCACCATTACCCGAACTATACCCCACATTAATAACGCCATCACAGAGGCACGCCGCATTAAACGATTTTGACAAATGGAACAGTAAAAGGGACATGGACTCCACGGGGTAGGCACGATCTGTCCTCTAAATAGCAACTTCCAGGTATGAGAAAAACTCTCTGATCCCTAGACTCTCTCATTATTTACAAACTTCCAAAATACTCTACTAACTTTGGCAATGAAGACTCTTCGGCCCAAGGCCACCCTCTCCTAGTACCTTTCTTCTCTATTTTCATAGGCCCAGTTCTAAAGACTTGAGTTACTGGAACTTGGCCCAAATGTGTGCGAAACACGACGTTAACAGTGGCACCGTCTATAGGATCCTTGTAGATCTTGCATGTACTTTGTATGCCTCGACAACTCATTCCAGAAAACTCGGAAGCTCACCAATAGCGTTGATGAATATGGAAGCTGACCAACGAGAAAGCCAAACTCCCAGGATTGGAGGAGGAGACGTTGTGAAGGAGAGGTGGGAACATACCCAGGAAGGGATGCCTTCAAGTGGCGGGGTGAACGCGGTATGCCCTACAATGGATGACTGCACCTTGCCATCGCTGCCCCTCTGTGCCCCAATGGAAAGCGAAATTCGAGATGAGTAGAGGCTCAGAAAGGTGGAACCAAACGAGCCGTTGGAGTTTGTTCACCTAAGCTCGGATCTACCAAAAGCCATGGCAAGGATCCGCAGCAAACTGGTGCAACTTCTCGCCAAGCACCAAGACGTATTCGCTTGGAGCAATGAGGACATGTCCGGAATAGCCCTCGAAGTCATATAGCACAGCCTTAGCATAGACCCAAAGGCCAAAGAGGTGAGGCAGAAATGCCCGAAGTGTTAGTGCAGAAAAGAACGTCGCCATAGTTGAGGAAGTGGATGGCCTATTAGCTGCTGGATTCATCCGAGAAGCCCACTATCCAAAATGGCTGTCCAATGTGGTGCTCGTGAAAAAGCCGAGCGGCAAGTGGAGAATGTGTGTTGACTTCACCGACCTCAACAAAGCCTGCTCGAAGGATAGCTTCCCACAGCCCCGCATCGATTTGATCGTCGACTCCATGATGGGCCATCGTATGCTAAAATTCATGGATGCTTACTCCAGGTATAACCAGATTCACATGAATCCAGAAGATGAGGAGAAGACCTCATTCATCACTGATCGAGTCATGTATTGCTACATGGCAATGCCTTTTGGGCTGAAGAACGCGGGGGCCAGCTACCTGTAGCTAGTCAACTGTATGTTCAAAAATAGGTAGGAAGAAACATGGAGGTCTAGATGGATGACTAGTTAGTTAAAAGTGGGACTCCGGAACAACACTTGGGTGATCTAAGGGAGGCTTTCGCAATACTGAGACAGTACCAGATGAAGTTGAACCCGGCAAAGTGTGCCTTTGGCGTCGGATCATGGAAGTTTCTGGGATTCATGGTGTGAAAATGCGAAATTGAAGCCAACCCCAAAAAGTTGGAGGTCATCCTCAACATGGCCCCACCTCAAAGCATAAAAGATGTGCAAAGACTGGCCGAGTGAGTGGCGGCTCTCAACAGGTTCATGTTAAGATCCACTAACAGTGCCTGCCTTTCTTCAAGGTTCTGCGAAAGGCACAGATATGGGATGGCGAGTGCAACCTAGCGTTCGAGGCTCTTAAGAAATATCTCACAAGCCCCCAGCTCCTTAGCCAACCCAGGTGTGGGGAAACACTAACCCTGTACTTGTCAGTCTCCCCCCAAGTAGTCTCTTCTGTGTTAGTGCGTGAAGAGGATGGAGTCCAGAGGTTGGTCTACTATACCAGCAGGGCATATCATGGGGCAGAAGCCAGGTACCCCAGCATAGAGCAACTTGCCTTCGCGCTAGTGGTAACCACGCGTAAGCTGTGCCCATACTTCCAAGCTTACCCAGTATGGGTCTTCCCAGAAACCCTGTTGAAAAGGATCTTGTAAAGGTCAGACTTTTCGGGCTGGTTCATGAACTGGGCAATAGAGCTGAGCGAGTTTGACATCGACTACGTGCCTCGAAATACCATCAAGGGACAAGTGCTAGCAGACTTCGTGGCTAAATTTACTTGTTTCCCACCAAAGAGCGAACATGCACCTTCTGTGAAGCCCTGACAAGTGCTCGTGGATGGCTCATCTTGCCAGGTCGGAGGGGGAGTGAGGGTGCATATCGTTACGTCCAAGGAAGAAGAGTACAATTACCCCATCAAGTTGGCGTTCAAAACCATGAACAATGAGGCGGAGTATGAAGCATTACTTTAAGGACTGGCAGTAGCTAGGTCTTTGGGTGTTGCAGAAATTGAAGTGCAAGCCAATTCGTAGGTGGTGGTCAATCAAGTACAAGGGGGAGTTCACCATGAAGTGCTAAAAACTTAAAAACACTTGGCACTAGTAGAAGCCGAGTGCCCCCACTTCAGGTACTTCCAGATTTAGCAGGTGCTGAGGGCAAAAAATCAAGAAGGCTCCCCCTGCCAGAGCAAACAGTGATCCGAACAGTCGAAGTATTTGTTGTAGGGATCGAGGTGATGGAGATACAGCCCGGAGCCCCAGATTGGGCGAGGAACATCCTCAAGTACTTGGACGACAACGAGGTTCCCGACAATAGGCAAGAAGCCAGAAAGATTAGGAACCGAGTGACATGCTACACCCTGATTGAGGGAATTCTGTACTGAAGGGTCCATTCGACGCCTCTCTTGAGGTGCATCTCCCCTGAAGAAGTTCAGTCTGTGTTGGCAGAAATACATGAAGGGATCTAGGGTGATCACTTAGGAGGAAAGGCGCTAGCTGGAAAGGTAATGAGGGTGGGGTATTACTGGCCCCATGCCTTACGAGATGCCGAGGAGTATGTGCGGAAATGCCGAAGGTGCCAAGAGTATGCCAAAGTGCCCACTGCCCCCCGGAAGAATTGACATCGATCGTCTCACCTTGGCCCTTCGCCCAATAGAGAATCTATCTGGTCGGCCTAGTCCCATTGGCATGGGAGGAGTAAAATTCGTGGTAGTAGTTGTGAATTACTTCACCAAGTGGGTTGAGGCCGAGGCCTTAGCCACCAACATGACGAACAAGATCACGCGATTCCTATGGAAGAAGGTGATTTGCGGGTTAGGCATCCCACACACTATCATATCGGACAATGGGAGGCAGTTTGATTCTAATCACTACCGTAACTGGTGTCGGGAGTTGGGGATTGAGTTTGGGTACTCGTCTTCGGGCCATCCCAAATCTAACGAGCAGGTGGAGGAGACCAACAAGACGTTGATGGAAATGCTCAAGAAGCGACTCGACGACAAGAAGGGCATGTGGGCATAGGAAATCCCTGCTGTCCTGTGGGCTTACCAGGTCAGAGTGAAGACACCAACAAGGGAAACTCCTTTCACCCTCACTTATGGCCACGAGGCGATGCCACCAATAGAAATCAAGATCCCCACCTACAGAGTTCAGCACTTCGAGCAAGACTCCAATGACAAGCAGCTAGAAGAACAACTTGATTTGCTGAAAGAAGTCAAACATGAGGCAGAGATAAGAACCGCCGCTAACAAAAGGAGGGCCGAACGGTGTTTCAACAAGTCAGTGCTCAAAGAAACAGGAACAACAACGTGAGACAAGGGAAAGCTGGGCCCCCGATGGGAAGGCCCCTACATGGTCACCGCCACGAATCTCTCGGGCTCCTACAGGCTCTGAGACTCCCAAGGAAACGAGCTACAGTACCCCTGGAACACCGAACATTTACGAAAAATTTATTGCTAAGCTAGCTTAATTATTGTAAATTTATGTTTTCGTGCATACACTACAGATCCTAATAAAAGAAGTATTGTGTTTGAATGTCAAGTTTCAGGGAGATAACAAAATCTCCATCAACGTAATCTCCATCGACAAAATCTTCATCAACCATTTACCTCTCTAAGGGACACCAAAGGGACGAGTCAAGCTAGAGGTTGCTCTGTCCCTCCTGCGAAGGAGTGCAAGTCGGCTCTCAGACACCCGAAGAAAAAAACTTACCTTCCTCGTAAGCATCAACAGGCAGAAGCAAGTCCAGTTACAGATTGCCCGAACAACGTACCTCCGGCGGGGCCAAAAGGGTAGGTTGAGCCTAAGGCCACCTTGTCCCTCCAGCGACGAAGAGCGGGTCCAGCCTTGAGGCTAGCCAAAAAACTTACCCCGACCTCTGCCACAACGAATTGTGGGATAAGTGCCAGCTTGACCCAAACTTTCCCTTTCCTGCGATGTCAACGGGTGGGAGGGGGTCTAGTCCCAAACTACCCGAACTGTCTACCTCCCCATGAAGGATGTTACGTGAGAATGAGGCTCAACCACCTCATCCGGTAGAGCGGGAACAAGCCCCCCTGCGGCCCAAGAAACTTACCCTGACCCCCATCGTGGTGAAGGAGTGAACCAACCACATCATTGTTCGAATTACCCCCCCCTCCCCCCGGCAGGGTACCAAAGGGATGGGCGTAATGCTTAAGGTTGTTTTATCCCTCCCGTGGCGGAGTGCAGGTCAGTACTCAACTACCCAAAGGGAAAGACTTACCTTCCTCGTAGGAATCAACAGGCGGAAGCGAGTTCAGTAGCAGACTGTCCAAACAACCTACCTCCCCAAGGACAAGGAAAAGGGTCGAGCCAGAGGTTGCCTTCTCTCCCCATGGCGGAGAGTGGGACTAGCCCCACGGCTACCCGAATAACTTATGCCGACCTTCGCTATGACGAAGTGTGGGATCAACACCAACTTGACGCAAAACTTACCCTTCCCTATCGCGTTAATGGGCGGGAGTGGGTCCAGTAGCAGACTGCCCGAGCAACCTACCTCCCGCAGGGAACAAACGGACGGATTGAGCCAAATGCTGCTTTGTCCCTCCTGCGAAAGAGAGCGGGTCCAGCCCTGAGGCTGCTCGAATACTCACCCCGACCCCCATCGCTGCGAAGGAGCAGACTAGCCACATTATTGTCTAAGTTACCACCTTAGGGGCAAAGGGGCGGTTTGGTGTGAGGCATTCTGACCCCTCCCTGACAGAGTGCACGCCAAGTCCTACTACCGCTTGAATACTACACCAAAGAATGAGGACATCAACCTGGTAAAAAACAACAAGCAAATCACGTCATAGGCCATAAGGCCCAGGTTTACGAAGTCTAAACTGTTTATCTTTCAATCAGGAATTAAATACGCAATGCCAACGGGCGGGAGCGGGTCTTGTCCCAAACTGTTTGGACAACCTACCCCCTCGTGGACAAAAGAGACGGGTCGAGCCAGAGGCTGCTTGTCTCCCAGCGGCGAAGAGCGGGACCAGCCCCACAACTACCCGAATAACCTACCCTTGCCCCCATTGCAACAAAGACCATCCTAAATCAGTTTATTCAACTCCATGGACATGGTGCTACTTAGAGGGGCATAGAGGCGGGTTAGTAGAAAGCTTCCCGGCCTCTCCCCCTAAGGAGGCGATCGGAGTCTCCTTGACACGGATGAACTCTTAAGGAGGAATTTCAATCCTCTCCAAGCCTACGACAGTGAGCGAGGACTAACATATGCTAATGTCACTTCTTTCTTCTTTCAGTTGGATACCAAAATAAAGCACTGCAACACAAAATGATTGAAGGACTAGGTGGGGTAAAGCCCATCCAAGAGATAGACAATAAGAAGGAAGGAATCAGCATAAGGAAGAAGTGGAGAGCAATCGGCCTCGTCAAACAATATCGCTAAAGGCCCCAAGAGGACAACTACCTAACAGGAGTGAATGAAGACAGTATAAGCAAAAGAGCTATCGGCCAGCGGGGTCATCAATATTTGGTTAGGCACTGGCGGGGTGGACCATAAAACTCTGTATGATGGCAAACCCCCCCCCCCCCCCCC
>QEOT01001541.1:212909-284737 GCA_003123785.1 Pterocarya stenoptera
GGCAAACCCCCCCCCCCCCGACCAACGCCAAGCCCATAATTTCTTGCGACAAACCCCCCAGGTCGACCATAAAAAAAAGGGGAATAAGAAAAAGGAAACATCGGAGAAGAATATGCAAAGACAAGCAGCCTGACTCAACAAAGTATAAGGCAATTTCATTAATGATTAGAAGTTACAACATAAAGCCGCAAGCTTACAAAGGACAAGTTACAATGTGAAACAGCAAATTCCAGTGACATACAACATAAATCAACTAGATAAGACAGAAAGTTGTGAAGGTGCAAGAAAACCGAAGCCTGATCAAATCATATTCCAGTAGAAGTGGCGAACAGGGATCTCTATCATTACGACGTGCCGATAACGCCAGAGGTTACCTCGAAGAAAATTCTAGTAGAAGTGGCAAACAAGGATCTCTATCATTACGAAATGTCGATAACGCCAAAGGTTACCTCAAAGAAAATCAACATAGAATGTAATGAGGTAACTAATTGAGTTGTACGGTGACAGACACTGCCAAAAGTCGCCCGCCTGCTGTGAAGGGGTGCGGGAAACTGTTGGAGGAGGTGAAGACAGGAAGGCAAGATGAGGTTGGAGGGTAATCTTGGGGCATGAGAAGAGGCGTTGCGTGCTGAAGTGTGCAAAAATGAAGGCTGAAAGCGAGGTTGAGCTTTGGAAAAGGAGGTTTGAAACTAGAACCTCAAACAACAGAAAAGAGCAAGACTTGTCAGAAGAGCCGGTCAGAGTGTAGCCGAGGAGAATCAACAATCAGTGGGCGAGATTATGTCCTGCAGAGCTACCCCTAAGGGCACTTGGGATTAGATCCCTCTAGAGGAGAGCAGCTCATTCCATGGACGCTTCATCCAGGGGAAGCTCCAGTACACTCAGAGCCCTCAGATCGCATCGGGGATTCCGGAAGATATGAGTCTTCATCCTTTTCAAGCCCTTAGTGTAACCGAAGTGCCAGGCATCATCGTGGACACCACGGACATATGACAAATCCTCCCATAGATCCCGCATGGTAATCATAGGCTTCCAAAGCGCACCTTGCCTCGGCCTGATCGGTTTCCAAATCCCTCCTTTGTTTCCTTTCATCTTCCAGGGCCTTTCTTTTTTCTGTCAGAGACTGGGAAACCTTCTCGTACTACCTCGATAGCCACTTGTACGACCGATCATCAGAGCCATGCTACTTTTGCAACTCCAAGTTTTCAACCCGCAGCCACTCAAGCTCCTGCTGACAATTTTCGAGATACTTTTGTAACCCCTCCCTCGCCTCGGAAGCAAGCACCACCTCGAGATGAAGAAGGCCAACCTCATCCTGGGACTTCGACAAGTCAATGAGGGCCTTCTCAACCTCTTCCTTCTTCTTTTGCTCCTCCATTGTACAGTGTAAAGCCAGCTGTGTGAGTGAACGAAGTGCTCTATTCTCGCTCGCCACCTCCTCTTGGCCATCCATGATGAACGTCACCAAACGCTCTAAGCCCTGTCATAGAAGTCTGGGTCAAAATCAAAGAAGGAAACGGACAAGAGGCGCAGAGAGCTTACAAACAAAGATCTTACCCCAGTGAAAAGCCTCTTGAGCCTGCTATTCACCTTGCCAATACAGTCGGGCTCTTCACAACCATTGGCCAAAAGTTTGTCGGGACCTCATCAACAACCTCCTTATCCGTGCCAAGGATCGCAACTAGAGGAATTCCCACCATCACCTCCTCGGCCAAAGCAACGGCCCCTGCTGCTTCATCACCAACTGAGGCGACCTAGATCTCGAGAGAGTGTAGTAGAGGGGACTTTGGGATGGAAACTAGCTCGGGGGACCCCTCGTCCTCGAAAAAAAGCTCCGTGGGCAAGGGTGAAGGAACCCACTTGAACGTCGTGCTGAGGAATGAGGAGACTACTGAAGGCCCCGTCGCAACCAAAGGGCCTGGTGTGGTCGTAGGAACGGTTTCAGAGGTAGACTCGAGGACCAGCGACTCAAGTTGAACATCTGCGACAACGAGCCAACAGCGCAGCACAAGGAAGGTTTGTGATCTTCATCGCTTTCTTGGGCGACGATGACTCTGGTCGAATAACGAGCACCTCCATAGAAGGACCTCCGGAAGGAATGGTAAGATTGTCAGAGTCAGCTCTGACAGGGGAAATCCTCTAGGGCTTTTTCCCTTTTCCCTCCACCGATGGGCTAGGAGAGCAACTATAGACCCAAGACGTGACCTCCCTTAACAGGAAGGCTACATGGAGAGCAAATTGGCTGGGGTACTAGATGCTGACGAAGGCTGTCCTTAGCTAGCAGAAGCTCGGAAAGAACCTCTCGCTTGGATTGGCCTTCATCCAAGCACGAACGACCTCGATCTTAAGTGTCTCGACCGGGGTTGCAGTAGAACGACGGTCCTTGTCATCGCCCACAACCCCCCATATGGCGTAAACAAGGAATGCGCGCCAATTGGCTTAGCCAACAGGTAACTCCTACCCCTTACTGGACAAAAAGAAGAGCAGGCAATTACACCCCCTTGTGGTAATATGCTGTAACTCCAGCAGAACCAACGCTTGGACTGGTTTGAAGCTGTAAGTGTTACGACCTCACCTCAGAAGATTGTGGGTGAGGAATAACTCACGCGCCATGAGATCCAGGTAGTTAGCCTCGGCCTCCTCCAATGCACGATGCCAAATGATGCAGCAAGACACAAGGATCCTCCATGTGCTAGGAGGGAGCTGAACAGGTGCCAACTTGAAAAAATCCAGCACTTCTCACATTGGACAATAGAAGGGCAGTTTGAAGCCGCTAGAGAACATGGCGGGGTACACCGCCACTTTGGAGGCAAAACCCTCAAAATCTATTGCCCATTCGGTAGGAGGAGGCACCTCGAGTTCTACAGTCTGAGGAACCCTGTAGGTCTCCTTCAGCGACTTCAACTCAATGTGAGTCACCTCTGAATGCCACGAGAAACCAACAAACTCCTCTGGAGTGGTGTCGTCTTGGCCGTCTATGGCATGGTTAACATCGGAATTTCTTTCCAACCTAGAAGGATGCAAGGATTTCTTGGGAGCCATTAGCAACCAGGGAGAAAGAAGAGGAATTTGAGGGAACAACACAAGGAGAAGTGCTTGAAAGAAGAACATGAATCGGAGAGAACAACACAAGAATAAGTGCTTGAAAGACGGAGAGGAACACATGATATCCACCAGAAGAGATAATAGACAAAGTAACCCGTTGCTGAGAAGGAGGGGGACCTTATATAGGCAAGCTCGACGGTTGACATCCCGAGGCAGTAGGAACCCACGCACCCCACGGAGTACCAGAATCCCACGATCGTTGCTATTCCAGCAGAACGTATCCAGTAATACGACATGCGAAATAAGTAACCGCCTGATGAGAGTAATGACGAAGGGACTAAAAGGGTGCCATTTAATGTGGAACACAACCGTCAAAGTATAGCCATACAAGTTGAAGCCAAAACTTTTCCAGGTATTGTATAAAGACAAAAAGGCCACTCAGATATTGCTACAGAGCAGAAGTGCAACACGTGAGCGCCGAGAAATCTGCAATCCCCCATCCCTGGAAAGAAAAGGCCTCAAGGCCAAACTTACCCACAAAATAAGTCATCTGTAAGGGAAGATGAACAGTGATGGCTGATGGGACAGATAGACCGGACGCCGCTCAGCCGCACCCCGCTCATGTGGACTCATACATGGTAGAGCCTGAAAGACGGAGGATCTTTGATCTTCTAACATGGGAAGATCGATGGACCACCAAAGATGCCAACAGAGTAAGGCAAATTAGGGAACTACGCCGCATTAATGACACTACTACCCGAGCTACATGCCACATTTATGATGCCGTCGTAGAGGCACACCACATTAAAGGATTCTAACAAACCGAACATTAAAAGGGACATGGACACCACGGGGGTAGGCATGATCTATCCCCCCTAGACTCCTGGTATAAATAGCAACTTCCAGATACGAGAAAAGCTCTCTGATCCCTAGACTCTTTTATTATTTACAAACTTCCAAAATACTCTACTAACTTTGGTATCAGAGACTCCCCAACCCCATGCCACCCTGAATTAAACGTGATGTGGAACTTAACATGATCATGAGCTAAAGTATAGGGTAAAGATAAGAAGACCACTTGGACATAGTTGGGGAATTGAAAGGCAACAGGCAAGCACCAAGAGGTCCGCAAACCCCATCCTAGGAAAGAAAAGGCCGTGTAGTCTCAAGTGCAAAAGCTAGTTAATCAAGGGAGCAAAGGAAGAATTTCTCTTGGACGGGTCCGAGGGGAATTAACGGGGTAACTGTAAGGGGATTTTTCCAACTTCACAAGCCCATTGGGCCTCGGGCCAATGCCTGGCTCCGGGGTCCAAGATCACCCATGAAGCAAGACACCTACAAGGAAAAGTAATCAAGTGGTTGATGGGATGGACATGCCTGACATCGCTCGGCCACACTTCGATCATGGGAACTTGTACAGGGTAGAGTAAGAAATGTGGACAACCTTCTATCCTCTGACATGGAAATATCGACGGACCACTAAAGATAAAGCAAGGTCAAGGAACCACGCCACATTAATGACAGCGTTGCAGAGCTACATGCCACATAAATGACGTTGTCGCAGAGCCACGCCGCATTAAAGGACTTTGACATAACAGTATGGAGGGCACAAACTCCATAGGGACAGACATGATCTGTCCCCTTCCTAGACCCCGGTATAAATAGCAACTCCCAAGTACGAGAAACTCTCTATGATCCCTAGACTCTCTCACTTATATACAAACTTCCAGGAGAATTTACTGACTTTGGCATCGGAGACTCATTGGCCCCAAGGCCACCCTCTCCTAGTTGCATTCTTCTCTATTTTTGTAGGCTCAAGTTCTGAAGACTTGAGTTGCTGAAACCTGGACCAAAGGCGTACGAAACACGACGTTAACAGAGATCATCGAACTACATAGTTTTTCTCTTATCAAGGGCCTGTACATCTTCACTATATTTGTAGGCTCAAGTTCGGATGTTCTCAGCTGACACTCGATAAAAAAAAAAAATTCTAAAAGTGTGAATTTAATTGTAAAATTTTGTTTTTATGAAGTTTGATCAGTTAAAAACTTTTTAAGTTCAAGTTGTTCACAAGAACGTTAAAGGAATGCAACTTTTATGCTCGTTACTTTGAGTGGCTGCAGGGAGGTGTACTTCAGATGGCAAGTTAGTTAAGAATGCATATCACCTGCAAGTGTTCCTCATGGACAGCTCCAAAGGCCAATCCTCGAGCAACTCTCCTTTTGCCGACCTATGGTCCAAGCTATGAAAACTAAAGGTCCCTAATGCAGTCAAGGTTTTCCTATGGAAAGCTAGTCACAAGGCTCTCCCTTCCAATCTAAACCTGTACAAGAGGTAAGTTATAAGATCACCTAATTGCCCCATCTGCTATGAAGAGCCAAAGTCAGCTGCTCATACCATTTGGAATTGTAGGGCAACCCAGAACATGTGGAGTTTATGTTCAAGAAAATTGCAAAAGAGTCCTACTATGGTTCTCTCATTTCTAGATCTCCTCATGCATATTTTCTCCACCCTGCCTTGGGAGGACCTAAAACTCTTTGCTGTGACAGCTCATCATCTTTGGAAGAGAAGAAATTGTTTTATTTTTAAAGAAGTCTTGACCTCCCTAGGAACAATAATATCTCAAGCACTCCTTCTTCTCTCTGAGTTCAAGGCTGCCAACTAGGTCACAAGGTCTCTACCAAGGAAGGACAACACATCAGCTCAGCAATGCATAGCTCCTCCTCAAGGCTTTCATAAGATCAATTGGGATGCTGCCATTGACAAGGTCAAATGTAAGGTTGGGATTGGGGTTGTGGTCAGGGACTTTGAAGGCAAAGTTGTTGCTATTCTTAGATCTGTCCGTGACCTCTTTCCTGACCCTCAGCTTGGTGAATCCTTTGCTCTACTAAAGGCGTCCTTGCTATGTACGGAATTGGGGCTTACTAAAGTAATGATTAGGGGATGCTCAAGTTGTGATCAATGCTCTCAAGACTCCTCAAGAAAATTGGTCCATGGCAGGGATGCTAATTAGGGACATCAAAATTATCCTAGTGCCTCAGTGGTCTATTTTATTTGTCCCTGGATCTTTAAACGATTTGGCTCATGCTCTAGCCAAAAATGCTCTACTCCTCACTGAGGAAGTTATTCAACAGGAGGTTTCTCCTCCTTGTATTATCCATTTGACTCCATGATTAATGAGATAAGTCTTTGTTCATTCAAAAAAAAAAAGAAATACTTTGAGTGGCTGCCATTGTTAGACCTTTTTTTTTTCATCGAGTAAAAAAGAAGGAGGGAGCAGAGCAGCACCCTACTAATTGGGAATTGGACATTAAGGGCATAGACGAGAAGTGACGTGTCCTATTAAGTCAATTTGAGCTATTTAAAGAAAAGTAATAGACATATAAATCTAGTTTTTATAATTTTATATATAACTATATTTTAAATTATAGATATTTTATAATATAATTTATAAAAGTAATATAGTTAAAGCCTGGACATGTGTACAAGTCAAAACATTATAGATGGTGTAAAGGCAAAGTCATGGAGAAATCTTTTAATTTGGAAGATTGAGAGTATCTTATAGTTAGGCGTATTTTTTTTTTTTTTTGGGGGGGTTTAATAGTGTAGTTTTAGGAGAAACTATGTGGATGTTAATAATTTGGGGAACGATTAAATTTTAGAGTTATTGTGAATTTAGGTGTATGACAATTTTGAATTTGAAGAAAAAATAGGTCATTAGTATTTCAGGATTGAATTGCAAGAACTACTTAAGTAGTAATTTACGTACGTTTGGAAATTGATGTAAGTTAAGTGCTTCTTTATAGGAGACAATTGATATTCCCTTGGCACAGTTGTGAGAAAATTCAGAAAGTAAAAAAAATCTAGGTAAACGGTATTCCTATACTAGACTTTGCATAAAAAGAATGGACCGATGTTGATTTTATGACAAACGTGCATACTTTAGTTATGGAATATTGGAAACAGCCTTGGTCATTTTGTTTTGCACTATTCATTGTATCTAAATAAGTAAAGTGAAAGATATTTTTGTCATGACTGGTATAACATGAGCAGATTTTTGACATTTTATTTCTCAACTGTACAAAAAAAGCAAATATGAAATTTGAAGTTTTATATATGATTTTGTGATCTGTATCTGTTTAGCACTCCGACTCTCATATGAATTGTCACATCTGAAAAACTTCTGGCATGACATTCTAATTCTGTTTCTAGTTCCAATCAGATATTTCTAATTTTGTTATTGTGTTGGTACAAACATTTCTGTTTCTGAGTGCACCCACTCTGAAAATAAAGTAGTTTTTCTGTGTGGTTTTTCCTATGTGCGCACTTGAGGCTCCAAGAATGATAAGAGAAAGATTCACTTCTGTTTTCATCTGGTTTGGCCACCAAGGATAGCACAACCCTACCATGGGGGTTAACCATGGTCTCTATTCTGATATGATGCCTCTGTTCTGTTATGATAATATTCAATTATGCTATGCTAAAGTATTTTTGAATATGAATATTTATGAACTGTCGCTCTGATATTTTTTATAACATGTTTTGTTCTGCACTCGGTTACTAGTTCATGTTTACATACTAGTATATGTTCACAGCTTACTAAATTGTTAATAACTCACCCTTATCTCCACAATATTTTCAAATGTCTTGGATGTTTTCAGCTGAGAATCAAGAATATGAAGCATGGACAAGACTATGTGAGCATTGTAGAATAAGTACATAGATGATACTTTGGTTTTGCAAGAACTTTATTAAGTAGTTTAATTTGATTATGTCGATTGGGTATTTTGGAAGGTTTAAGGTTATTTTTAGACTTTGTGATATCTTAGATTAATTGTATTGAGGTAATTGATTTAAAACAATGATTTTTATGTGTTATTAAGAATTTAGAATTTATATCTGAACTGTAAAATATGATTTTAAATGACAAGAAATAACTCTCCAACCTACCTACGTATAGGGCGTTACATCGACCCCCACCCCTGGGCCCCACTAGCTAATCCCAAGTCATCCTCTCCTTTCTCTCATCTTCCATCTCTTCTAGATCATTATATACTCTTTATTTTTTCTCCATTTTCTTGAGTTTTTTTTTTTTCCCAATGCCATTCAATTAGTTTTTGAGGATAGATATAATAGTTCCTAGTGGATTTCAACCACCGCAATGCGCTTCATAAATGGAGTATGGAGTCACCACTCGCCAAAACCCATGAACCACCCAAATTCAACCCTAAAAAATCAGTGTGTTACTACTGCATGCCGGCACCCTTTTCTTGGATCATCTAAGAGCTCGCTTGGGGAGTGAGATAAGATGATAATTTTGTTAATAGTAGTAAGATAATTTGTGAATAGTAGTGAGATAGTTTGAGTTGAGTATTTTTTAAATTTTAGAAAAGTAGAGATAAAAAGTTGAATAAAAAATATTATAAAGTTAAAATATTGTTAGAATATAGTTTTATAATATTATTTTTATTTAAAGATTTGAAAATGTTAAATTATTTATTATTTTTTGTTTGAAAGTTTGAGAAAGTTGTAATGATTAGTTTAAAAAGATTATAATTATTAGTTTGAAAATGTTTGTATTTGAATTATGTTTGGGAAATAGATGGGATGAGATGAGATAAAATGAGAATTTTGGGATGAAATTTATTTGCAAACAAGCCCTAATTCTCCTTTGCAAACAAGCCCTAGGCCTCCTCTACTTGCTCCACTAGATGTCCCAACTATATATGTTTATCAATCTCTTTATTTTAATTTTTCTCTTTTTTTAAAAAGATAAATAAATAAATAAAAATATATAAAAACTCCCCATCTTTTCTCCAAATAATCACACGTACATCCCTCTATTGATCATCGGTCTAACATGCAAGTACATGACCACCAGATAAATATTTATAGGGTAGTGCTAGTGTGATGCTCAATTTTGACCATTGAGCATGCCCACTAGTATAAATTTTATTCTTTTTTTAACATTTTAAATGAAAGAAATTTTATAAAATAAGTTATAAAATTAATATCATTTTATATAAATATTCTAATTTTAAAACATAATTATAAAAATAATTAGTTGTGTATATCATTCCTTTAATAAAATCTTATTTTCCTAAAAAGGAAGAGCCCTAGCTAGCTTTTTAACAAGAAGCTTAGAAAGAAAGGTTTACCTGAGCCGGCTAAAAGTGCACAATTAATTAAGTAGATATTATAGTAGAGTTATTACTCATATTTCCACGTGTATGGTCAACTTCATCCGTTTCTAAAGTAGATGATACTCAATTATGATGGTGCCACGTGCACATCAAGATAATCAATTTAGGCCTGTTCAACTGGCCAGATTTTTTTCCAACCCAATCTAGAACCCAAGTTATCCGGGCCCAGAACAAATTCAGGCCGGTACCCAGATTTTAAACTTGATACTCTGGTATTTTTAAAAACAATTCCACTTTGGAGCAGTCATGACTATTTTTGCCTTTAGATCAACAGTCAATAAGGTATTGACACATCAGTAACGTACATTATAACACAGTGAAAACGACTACATCAGAACACCTAAAATACCCTTCATCTTTCCCTTCTCTTTTTCTACCCGCTGCTATCTCCCATTGCCACCCAGCCATTTCCACGCCAGCAGCCCGATGCAGGCAGCCCGACGCCACAACCACAACCATTCCGACGCCAACAGCAAGCAGCCTAACGCAACCACCCAATCCGACGCCAACCAGTACGATGCAATAGCCACAGCCACCACGCAGTAGTGTTTTCGACGCCACCCGCAATGGAGACCACATGTTGGACTCTTCCCCCGACAGCTTGTCTGCAAATGGTTACTCTTATCTCTTACAACTTACTAGGTTTGTTGGCTCGGCCCCTCCATCTGTCGCCCATCTCCAGCCCATGAGTTTTTTGGGTTTGTTGATGGGAATTTGTGAGATGGAATTTGTGAATGTGTTGGTTCGTTTGCTTCTGAGACATTCTTTGTTTGTGTTCAATTTCTGTTTTGCAGATACATTTCGGATATATCTTTGGCTTGTCGAAATCCCACCCAGTTCCAAGCCTTGTCGAAATCCCATCCGCCTCTATCTCTGGCTTTACGTGAAACTGCCTCAAATATATATGTGGTGAAAAATAGTAACAATTGGAAGGTAATGTAATTAGGAACTGCAGATAGTGGAGGGTCATAATTTATGACATTGACGAGGGACCTATCTAGCTAGTTACTTGCATTTCTAGAACACCTTTGAAATCGCTCACGGCTAAAGAAGATCTAAGAAGAGATATGATTCTGTAAAAGAAGAAGGAAAAAAGAGGCCAGCTAAGTGAATCACGAGAAAGAATGAAGTGTGGCATATTTCATGGAGTCATCTTCATTACATACAGAGTTGGGAAAATAATTCCGATTGTGGACTTTTATCCTTTGAATCAGAGTTGATAGGTCTCCAATAATGGTCATTTCCATGGCTTTCCTCTCCATGAAGTGGATGATAGCAAAGACAAAGGTAACGATGAGGTTTCGTCAAAGGAGGTTCAAAGCAATTTCAACGGTGCGAGGTTGGGCTCCTTGGGTTCAATGAAAGACTCTCTACCCATTAAGTAATTTGTTTTTTCCTTGTCGATAGAAGCTTGTTCGGCGAAGTTATTATCTGAATATTTTTTATTATTCGAAGATAGATAGAGACGAGGGTGAGAGGTGAGGGATCTGGCTTCGATGAGAGAGAGATGAGAGTGGGAGAGAGATCTGGTTTGGGTGCAGTGAGGACGCATGCTGTGTTTAATGAATGGGCTACGTGGTAGGTGTACATTGGTGGCTGATTTCAACCCTTTAATGGATGTACTGATTAGAAGTTATTCTCTTTTAAAAAAGAAAACCTAGTGTCAAAACGACTGGGTTAAATAATTAAAACCCAAACCCCAGGTCCCCAGTCCCGTCTACCTCTCTCTCTCTCTCTTTATCTCTCTCTCTCGCATCCGTCTCGCATCCCCCCCCTCTCTCTCTCACACAGGCAAAACCCTAGCCACCACCGCGTGTCATTCTTCACTCCTCACCAGTGACCTCTCTCACACATACAAAACCCTACTTCCGCCGTCTCTCTTTCGTTCTTCCTGATTGGTCTCCTAGATGTGTTTTCTGAGACCGTCTTGGGTAAAAGTTTGAGTTAATATTTGATTTTAAATACATTATTTTTTTTTGTTTCCAGATTTGCAAGAGGGTCCCAAACCAGTGGATGCTAGTGGCTATCAGGGAGATCTAACAACTATTGGGGGCTCTACTGGGTTTGCTACGTCGTCTTCATCCTCGTGCCGTCGACTTCATCCTTGGGTATGTTTTCTTCTCTCTTTGTTGATTTTGGTTTGTTTTGATGAGAATGTTTGAATGTTTGAATGTTTGAATGGGTTAGATCTGTTTAGTTGAATAGAGGAAAAATAAATAAACATTTTTCTAAGCACTTGAAGATTGGGTTTGTTACCATGTACATAAAAGGAAAAATAAATAACAGATCTGTTTAGATCTATTTAGCTGCAAAATGCTAGAGCCGTGGGTATCGAATCGAAGAAGCTTTAAGGCCATTGAGAGGTGGGTTGCCTTCAGAAATATGTTGAGTATGTTTCAGAAGTATGGCTTCTGGCCAGCGTAAAACATATATAGTTTTGAATAAAGATGACCATTGGATATGGTTGTTTGAAAGTTTCTAAACTTGTTTGTCTTTCAATGGGACTTCATAAGGTCTAACATGAGAATTCAAGATAATGGTAAACCTCCAAAATAGAGATATAAAAAATTTCTATTCAAGGTGGCTCTCATGTATACAACTTACTTTATTAAATAATGATCGAACTTGATTTATTGTGGTGGGATATCTAAACTCTATTTTATGTTCTTGTTTATTAATTTTGCTAAGAGAAGTGGCCGTCTAGGGATACCTATTTGAATGAAGACTCTAAAAAATATTTGTTAGTGTGGGTGTATTTGGAGAAAAAAAATGAGAATCCATTTGTGTGCTTGGATTATGGGTAATAGTTGAACATGCATGTTGTAGTTGGCCAAAGTTGCACCTTTATGCTTGTAATTCAATGGAACTCATTACTGATGAAGTCTGGATCTCCTACCACTTCATGTGCTTCCCCCAGTCAAGTTTGATTATCTACATATTTCTTTGACTTTTGGTTTTAATATATAAAGTTTATTAACAAATTTCTTAAGCATGGAGTAATATATATATATATATATGTTTTAAAAGTCATAGTGGTAGCACAACAAGAAATAAATATATTTGTTGCCCCATTTTCAGATTTGTCATTTTCATTCTATTTTGTGAGATTATGGATCACATGGTGAACATGACTTGGATTGATCTTTTCACTGATTTGGTAAATTAGTTAATGCCTAGATTTTACTATTAGCTCTTCAGTCAGGTTTTGTTGCTTTCAATAAAGAAATTTCCAATGATTTCTCATAATTAAATTTTCATTTTAAGGGTATGATGTCATTAACTCGCAAGTTTTGTCTTTGTATAGAAGCATCGAGCAAAGCTGATTTTGTTCTCATCTTAATCTTTAATTTAGTAAGTGGAATTTATCTTAATCCTTGTGCATAACTTTTTGTCTTTTGCAAGATCTCTTTCAGTCCAATTACTTGAAGTTGCTATTTAGTGTGGAGATTAAATCATTGATGGACATGCTACTGATTTTGTAATTCATATATTGTAATTTTGTATTTGTAATGTAATGTATAAATAACAAATAATGTAATATGTAGTGGATTGCATTGTGATGCATGCATCGATGAATTTCTGCATTTAGTATTTAGAATGCAAATATTATGTGTTCCAACTTGACTTCTTAGAATTGTTTTTTAATAAAATAAAGGCTTCTATTTAAAAGATAATTATGGTTTGAAATTTTTTAAATAAATATAGGCTTTTGCATAAAAAGAATTATGCTTTCAAACGGATTTTTCTTGAAAAACATTTAATAAAATATAGGATTTTACTAAAAAAAGAATTATGTTTTTAAAGTTAATTAAATATGAACCTTTAGTTAAAAATAAATAAATAAAATTGGGTACCGGGTTGTAAATCTGGGTTTCGGCCCCGGGTTTGACCTGAGCTAACCTGGTCCGTGTTCCGGCCCAGATTTAAAATCTGGGTTCCGGTTTGGGTATACCCGGGTTCCCGGGCCGGAATCCATATGAGCAGTTGTAATAATCATTGACATATCACCTTGTTAAAAGGTTGCATTTAATTTATATGTATAAGAAAAGAATCGCTTGAGATCGAAGAATCAAATGTACTTTGAAGTACATGTATATTTTAGTGACCCTTCGTTGTAAATATTGTGTATTGCTATTGGAAGGGAGATCTTAACGCATTGAGCTAAGCCCATACTATCCTACGAGGCCCACGATTGTGAAAAGAGTAAACTGGAGGAATCTAAAGAAATTGGGCCCAGACAACGTCCACCACGAGATGAAAACCAGCCGCATTAAATGCATCTCTGAGTGACCTCCCCCAAGGTTGGGCCAAATGCATGTTACAGATGGTAGCATTAAATGTTGTATCCCGCCATCATGACAAAAAGGGGGAATGATCGTGACAAATGGGTTTTCACGAGAAGCGATGCAAAAGCAAACCCATGACAACGGTTAAAAAGGCAAAAAGCTGCAGAAGACGAGTAAGCAATACTCAGTCTCTGGATCCTTGAAAAATAGAAGGAGAGTTCACTAACTTCGACATCGGAGGCTTCCCACCTTAGGCCAACCTTCCGCTCCTCTTGCAGGTAGCAGGTTGAAGACTACTCCTTCAGTGGCCTGTACACAAAACATGTCCTAACAGCTAGCGTCGTCTATGGGATCCATTCTTATTTGGCCTAACAACGATAGTGTGCCTTTTGTATGCTGGCCCCCACATGCTCACGCCCAACATTTGAGCAGCAATCCTCACCCGAATGGTAGAGATTGAGGAACTAATAAAGAAACTGATGGCAGATACTAAGGCTCTAAGGCGGGAGGGCGAAGTGCTAAGGAAAATGAGGGGGAGACTCGGGGAGGATGCCAGCCTGAGTAAATTTGAGCAAATGGAGGGAGAGTCATAGACTGTTGGCGAGGTACGCAGACAAATGAGCGACGAGCTATGGTCTGGAGGTGATGGTAGTGCCACTCCGGCCCAAGTTCAAAGTCCCTCCAGATAGAGATGTATGACGGATCCAAGCGAACACTCAGAAACTTTCAAAACCCACATGACACTAGATGGCTTCCCGGGAGAGATAGCGTGTCGGGAGTTACCCCTCACTCTGAATCATTTTGCCCGGCCATGGTTCGAGACTCTTTGGTCGGGCTCCATTCACAACTTTGAAAAGTTGGGCTGGCAGTTCTTAACTTAATTTATGGCCAGCCGAAATAGGAGACGACCAGCAGCTTACTTAGTCGTCGTGAAGTAAAGGGAAGAAGAGAGCCTAAAAGCATACCTATATCGCTTCCACAAGGAGTGATTGGCCATGGACGATCAATATGGAAAAATCATGTTGGCGGCACTCATGGGAGGCCTATGGCCTTTCAGCTCATTTATGGCCGAAATCATGAGGAAGACCTCCGTGACCTTGTGGGAATTCATGGATCGGCCAGACGATTTTGTCAATGCTGAAGACATCCTTTAAGCCTTCGCCACGCCCCGACAAACTAACTCCGATTGGACCACCGTAGCCCCCAAACAAGTCATGGGGGGAAGGTCCTTCGACAAAGAGCTCCGAGCAAGGAAGATAAGGGGAAAAAAGAGGCAATGACGGGAGCTCTGTGAGAAGGGCGCAGATAAGTATGAGCGTGAAGATGCGGGGCAGTGAGCGGCTGAGGGAAGGGGAAATCATGACTGAAAGGGCCACCCATACTGTTCTTACAATGAGGAGAAGGGTCACCAGACCGAAAATTGCCAATACTTGAGACATAAAGTCTTGGATGAGATTCGCGGCGACATCATGCAAGAGATCCAAGGGTAGACCCTGAGGAGCCTCAACGCTCGCGACCCAATGCCGCTCTAGGTGAACAAGCCAGGACAGGCGGGTACCGCGACATGAGGATTGACAGAGTGAAAGTCCCAAAAGAAGGTCTGTCAGAAGAAGGGAAGCGAGCCCCCTAGACTCATGTCGCAACAATGTACCACCAAGAGAAATCCATACCATCGCAGGGGGACACTCCAGGGATGGAGCCTCGGCTTCGGGAAGGAAGGCCAATGCCAAAAGGGTGAGGGATGAAGAGATTTTCAATGCTGATCGGCCGTCCAAACAAGTCTGAGCCCAAAGAACCCCCACCATAACTTTCAATGAGTCATCTAGTCGCAACAATGAGCCGACCGCGGAGGAGTAAATTAGTGGTCAATTGTCCTCCATTTGTGGGACCGAATGGGTGGTTCAATCCCAGGGTCTGTGATTTTCAAACTGACCTGGACTGAAACCACTGGAAAAATTTATATTTTTAAAAAATAATTTTCACTATATATAATATGTTATTTTATATAATAATTGTATAAGTTAATTATGAAATTTTCATCTAAACTATTATTATTGATGATATAAAATGTTAAATAATATATTCAGTAAATTAATAATATATCATAAATCATATAATAATTTATTTCATTATATGTGGATAAATCATACAGTCATTCATACTCTACTATTTACTTTTAATTAAAGTAATTAAATAATTTTTTTAACATACCTAAGTTGCAAGCAAGCATTAATAATATATATGCTATCAATTACTAATATATCATAAACAATATGATTGATAATCTTTTTTGGACAAAATGGGATAAACGTCAGGATTTGGGTTGAAATTTGACTAGAAATGTCAGTTGGGCCAAATATAAAACTAGCCCATTTGGTGTTGGGTCAGATCGAACGGACCGATACTTAATGGTCTAGTCTAGTCCATAAGGAAATTCGGTATGGTCCAGGGTGGGAAAAGGGTGGATCGAAGTGATCCGATCTAGTTCCAAAAACACCCTATAGACTGACTGGAACGGACAAAATTCACCCTTACTAGTGCCTCAATGGCCGAAGGGAAGAACACTTCTCCCAAGTGACCCACTCTCCCCTTTCCCACTAGTGTGTTTGATCCAAATTCCCGTCTGGCCCTTGAGGTTAAAGCTCCGCGCTCGCCGGCCGAAGGGGGAACACCTTTGCCAAGTGTCCCACTTTCCCCTCACCCGCCTGGTCCCAAAGGCTGATTCTTCATGCTCGCTCTTCAATGGTCGATGGGGGGAACACCTCTCCTAAGTATCCCACTTTCTCCTCTCCCGCAACTGAGATCGATCCCAGATCCGGCCTAGCCCCAGAGGCCAATTTTTCATACTCGAGCCTCTATGACTGAAGAGGGAACACCTCTCCCAAGTGTCCCATTCTCCCCTTGCCTGCTAGGATGGTTGATCCCGGATCTTGCATGGCCCCCGAGGTAGACGCTTAGCACTTGCACCTCGCCCGTACAACGTAAAGGGGGAACACCTCCCCCAAGTGTCCCACTCCCCCTTCCTTGCCAGCGAGTTGACTTAGGCTTAAGTCACAAAGGAGAGTTCCACGCAAGGTCCAAACTGGCCAGGGACTGAGTGTGTGGGTCTCGATAGCTATGCCTAGATCGACCACGAAAGGAACATAAGAATAAGGACCATAGACAGTAAAGCCAAGCACGCAAAAAGGAGAAAGATGAAAGTTCAAGAGGAAACCTCATTCATTGATAACAAGTTTACAAATACTAGGTGGGAACTCTGGTAGAGGATTCCCAAAAAAAAAAAAAAAAAGAATCAGAGTCATTCGCTAGGCGACAAGGCATGGAAGGCTTCTGGCATCAAACTGTGCCACAAGGAATCGAGAAGGAGACAATCCGCCCTAGTCGGGGCGAACTGAGCAAGATGCAAAGGCCCAGGGAGAGCGACGAGTTTGACATCCAGTGCTTCTTCAGTTTCTCTAGCCCTTGGGAGTATTTGCTACTCCAAGCTTGGTTGCATAGGTGCTTGGCAACTATAAGCTCGAGAGTAAACCGAGCAAGTTTGACATTGGCTGCAACAAGCTCAACCTCTAGTTTTGTCACCCTCTTTCCTTGGGACCCCTCCTCTAGTTGCCTATGGGACTCTGACAGCTCCAAGAGCTGGGACTTAGCTACCTCCTTACCTTCTCATAGCTTGAAACATTGCACAGTGCGTCCTTCTAGGACTGTAGCCAGTTCAGGCACCCCTACGAGTCAGGACCGCGTCCATCGCCTTTGCCAAGGTAGCGAAATACTCTTCACAACGCTTCCGAGTCTCCTTTGCCTCCTCTTCGAGGCGGTGTATCCTCGTCTACCCCAGGCTCCTCGGTGGCGATGGTTGTGGAAAACTGTAGATAGGAGATCTCCTACCTCAAAGACTCCTTCTCGACCTAGAGATTAGAAGCCACCATGTGTTGGTCCTTGGTGAGCTGCCAAAGAAGTCTGTTCTCCTCCATGATCTCGTCGTAGGCGATCCGAACACATTCTAATGCAGTGATTGAGCTGCATTATTGCATATTTTATACATTTAAAACCAATATATTTTTACTTATTTTATTATTTTATCATTGGTTTTAGATGGAAAAATTAATTAAGAGGCATAAATCCAAGTTGTGATTTAACTTGATTAAAAGCATAGTTTATGCTTGATTTTATAACTTGTGATTTATTTGGGCAATAATTTCTTCACATACACAACACACTTTTAATATTTTTAGTCTACTTTTATTTTATTTATTTTCCTTTTCTAAGTTTTATTTTATTTTTATTTTCTTTTAATATAATTTAATTTTTATTTTTATTTAATTTTATTTTATTTTCTGTTTTACAGATCTTTCTAAACGACATGTAGTTTTTCTTAAACGAAAAAACGACATGTCGTTTATCTCTAAAATGCAAAACTGTCGTATGCTAAACGACAGGTCGTTTTGTCGATTGATGTAAACGACTTGTCGTTTTACTCTGTAATTGAATGTCGTCCTCTGCTAAACGACATGTCGTTTTGTCAATAGACGACAATGACACGTCGTTTACGTCGTCTTCAACCTCCAGCGCAGACACACCTACAGCCGCGACAGCAGCCCCACCGCCCAGTGCAGCCCATCTCAGTCACCTACACCTACGGCAGCATCACCATTTTCACCTCCACAATCTCAAACCACCGCACCACCTCTGCTCGGCATACTCTTCTACACACGTAGAACCTGCATGCACCAGTCGAAGCCAACACCACCACGAGCACCGCGACAACCAAACCTTCTCTATTTTTCACACAAAAAAGCAGAGCATGTACGCAGCCACAGTGGACCACGCTCCCTTCCTCCATCAGCAGCACCCACCATTCACGCCATCTGCATCACAGCTCCATGCACGCTGCATGTGGGAAGAGAAGAAAGAAAAAAAAAATGAAAAGTGCAGTAGCAGACTCACGTGGAGCACACCCAACAGCAGAAGAAGCCTCGGTTTCACTGGGTTGGATGGCTTTCACGTGGGCAGCAGCTAACCTCAAGGAGAAAAGCAGCAGCAGGTCCGTTCACGCTGGTGCAGAGCAGATGCACGCGATGGCAGAGATGGACGCAACAGATTCCCACATCAGCAAACCAGAAATCGTGGCCTCAATCAGAGAAGTGGAGTTGCAGAATTTAAATTATTTTCGGATGGCAGCAGCAGGTTCACGCTGAACAGATGCACGCCTGGTTTTGTTTTGCCGAGTTAGTAAATTACCTACGGGACCAGCGGATGAAGGAGAGAGGGACGTGCAGCAGACTTCAAGGGGAACATGCGGACAGCTATGCAGAAGACGTGGGAAACTAAAGCTGATATTTAATGGAAGACAAGAAGAAAGGCATTAATTTGTTGGGCATTAATTTGTTTTTTCTAAAAACCCATGCATGTTGGTTGCGGAAAACAAAAGAAGAGAAAGAAAATAAAGAAAAGAGGGAACACATGCGGGAGAAAAGTTGGAAAGCTGCAAAGCAGAAAGAATTAAATGCCAGCAACACAAACGATAAGACGCAGCTGTAAAGGAAATAAAAAAATTGCTGAACTTACGGACCTACGCAGCACAGTGCAGTTTTGAAGCCTATATAAAGGCTTGTAAGCAGACGAAGAAAATGTGGCCGATGTAGACGCCCAGTAGCAGTAGTCTGTAGATTTTCAGTTTAGGAGAAAGTGCAGATGAAGTGAGGGAGTTCGGTGATGCAGTTGAGAGCCTAATGGACCAACTGTGTTATCGAGCTGTTCTCCTTCATCTGTAGTCTCCACTTTTTATTTTATTTTTTTATTTTAATTTATGTCATTTATTTTTATGCACTTTAAATTAATGTCCTTTATTTTTCTGCACTTTTAATTTATGTCATTTATTTTATGCACTTTAAATTTATGCATTTTAAATTACTGTCCTTTATTTTTTTGCACTTTTAATTTCTGTACTTTAAATTTATGTCATTTATTTTTTTGCATTTTTAATTTCCAGCAATTTAAATTAATGTCATTTAATTTTCTTGCACATTTAATTTTCAACAATTTTAAATTCACTGTCTTGCACTTTAAATTCTTTAATTTTCATAACTGCATCCAAAACACCCAAAGCCAACCAAAAATGAATCTGGTTCACGACCAGTAAAATCTTCTTTTCATTGCACTCTTTCATCCATTGTACATATCATCACTTTTTATTTTTATTTTCTCATTGTAAATATTTCCACCATTTTACACGAGTTTATTTTTAGCACTTTTCCTGTGATGACGATCTAGGAATTTATTCCTAATTACTATGCGACATGCTCCTGCACTTAGGATAGCCTTTTGTGCTACTCATTTTTGAACGAGTCATGCAGCACTAAAGCGAAACATCTCGTTGTACGCACATTAGCTCATCGTGCGCAAGGTTGCTGCTTTCTTCAGCTCTCCCTTCCACCACCTAAGCTGCCAGCAGCTTGATGCCCTACCAAATAAAAAAATGGTTAGGGATATTGTCCGAAGGAAGCAAAATTGTGAGAGAAGAAAGTAGGATATGCTAAAGAAAAAATGTCATTCAGCTGGGAGGTCATCGCCTTGATCACCTCTGACTTGGCCCTGCCCGTGGATGTGGATATTTCAGCAGGGTGGGACGACATGGCCCTCTCATCGGTCCAAGAAGCTAACACCCCATGCGGACCAAGTGTGAGGTGTGGGAAGCACTAGGAGGGGTTCGCCCTCTCTGCCCCTTCTGGCTGTTTCTGGCCTCTGGTTATTCCCCGTGGCGTCAATCGGCTAAGGTGCCCTATCGGTCTTAGTAATTGGGCGGGGGGGTTGCAATCAGGCCTTTGACGAACACGAGGACTCGTCCTCGCTAAGGACTTCTGGGTTGATGTGAGAAAAACCCTAAGAAGGCAGAGCGACACAGGGGGGCGTAGCATCCTCGCACCCGAAGGCATAGGAACCCCTAAGGTCAATTGACCGTCATTCCCGGGGCTCATTAGCACTTCTAGGATTTTAGAGAGGGCAACTTTGGTGACAGCTTCCGGTTTTGGCTCAACCAAGGTCTCGAGAAAGGCAGCTGCAATGCATCGTCATCTGAATCCCAAGAAGAAATCCCCAGACCGTCAGAGGGAGAGGAAAGAGCATCCTGAGCAGATGTGGATGTGAAAGATGTTGCTCGGGAGGACGCGCAGGAAACACTCAGCCCTTTCCTCTGGGTGGGGTTTCTTCACCGCCCTTGACAAAACGCTATCCAGGGGATGCTTAGGCACTCGTGGGGTAGGTGGCCCCTTCAAAAATTCCCTATCTCTTATGTGCCAACGATCGGGCACGACCACGAAACCATCAATGTTCATCGGAGATAGAAGCATGTCAATCCACACCTCTTCCTCGTGTTCCTAAACCCAAGCATACACTAGTTGGATATGGGTCCTCTCCTGGTTGAGCAGGTCAAACTAGACCCTCTTGTCATTGGGAGCAACCCCCAGTCAAATCAAATTGGGAACTCACCAGCAGTGGCCTCCCTAGGGGGAACTCCCACCCATCCCCCAACACAAAAAGGTACTTACTTTACCATCTCTTGGCTTCGGAGTAGCATGGCTCAAACAGGCAAGTTTGAACATTGTTTGGGCCTTGAAGCTGCAAATGTTCCCTTTCAGTGGCCAAACCATGTGAGTAAATAGGAACTACTGCACTGTCAAATTGGGATACTCCTCCCCCAAGGGCTCTAAAACCAAGCGCCACACCACACAACATGCCAAAAGGGTCCTCTAATTGAAAGGGTATAGTTGAGCTGGAGCCAGACCCAGGAAATCCAAGACATCGCAGACTGGGTGACAAAAGGGAGGCCTGAGCCTGTGAGAGAACGTGCCAGTGTGCCAAGCAACCCTCTCTGAGTTACTCGCTGAGTCAATGACGGTATGGCCAGACTCAGGAAGCTCCAGGACCTCCTACCTCGGGATTGAATACTGCCCACGAAGAGCATCCAAAATAGCAAGGCCTAAGGCAGAAGTCCATGTAGATCCGTCGAAGGAGGAAGGCCTACTGCGAGAAATGTTTCAGTGGAAGGGAATGGAATGAAAAGTGAACTGTGGGAAGAAAGAAAGGAGCAACCAGCAGAAAGGAAACGCCTAGAAATAGAATGAAAGCTATGGCGGGAACCTGAAATGGTATTAAATAGGATGAGGGGTGACGGTTGGAGAACCCAAGCATTAGATGTAATGGGACAAGATGAAGCAACGGTTACGCATGTTCCCGAGAAAGATTACGAGAGAAGGAGAAGCTTCAAGGAGTGGGGGGAATTTTTGAATTCCCTCCACTTTGGCAACTAGGGAACTCGCAAGGTAGCTGGAATGGAGATTTAAATGCGTTGGGCCAAGCCCATGCTATCCTTATCCCGGTGCACTAAAGGGATTATGTAACGCCCTTCTTTGTGGTGAGACTTTTTGAAAAATAATTTTAGAAAGGATGATGGGAATTACTGTTCGTTTTAAAACGTTTTACTTCCATACCCAGGGTGCAAAACTCTACATTATAAAATAAAATGTACTTTGAGAATAAAAGATGTTTACAGCGAAAAACATAAATCTTAAAATAAAAAGGCCTTTCATACATTTAAAACTCTCGTGCCTAGACTTCCGTGCTCTTCCCCTTGGGCCGTGTCCGTCATGCATTTATCATTCCATACATACTATACGTACATGCATACATGCATTCCTTTGAAAACATCACTGGAAAGGGTTTTTCTTTAAAAAGGGTTTTCTTTTCGTAAACCGTCTCCCGTTAGCGCCTTCATTTCTTAAAGAGTTCATGCATTCATACATTCTTTCTTATCACTTTCCTTTGGCCGTTACACACTGTGTGTTGGGGTTAACGGTCTTCCTTTAGACCCAGATTCTGCCCATGGCCATGGGTTGGGAACCCCTTTTTAGTCAATGGCAACACTGGGCGCACTACCAGTACTACTTACCCGGCATTGCAATCTGTCTAGTCCAGTCCTTTGGTACCCTTTCATTCAGTCATGGCTGTTACGTGTTTTCATACATTAAAACGTTCAGTCCTTTCTTTTTAGTTCTATCTTTTTCAATCATTTTCATTTAACAATCCGTTCATGGGAAAACGTCGTTTAAAAGCATGAGCTTAAACATCATCTTTCATGACATCATTTTAAAACGTCAGATCATGGCATCCTTTAAAACGTCAGTTCTCAAGAACATTTTAAAACATTTTCTTAGGGACATTTAAAATGTCAGTTCATAGGGACGTTTAAAAACATTTTCTTCGCATAGTTTAAAGCATCAGTTAAAGCACGAGGTATAGGCCTCAATATTTCTTTTCGTCTTATAATCATCCATTCACATGCGTACAATTAATACTTTGGTTGCATAAAAAGGGGCTGCCAAGAAGGGCCATACATACTTATACCTTTAAACACTTAGCACACTTTTGTAAAACATCTTTCGTGTCATTTTGTAAAGCATCGTAAAGAGAAACATTTCATTTTCTTTTTCATATCTTTTAGAAAACTCTAGAAGAGCATGAACGTAATACTTACCTGGACTCCATGCTACTTTCATATCATGCAATCCATTCATGTGCATGTTAGATGGCAACCTACATGCATACATATAACCTTAGCGTCATTCTCTATCTAGTAATAAGCAACTAAACTAGAAATAGAACTACGCTTCACTTGAAACACTCTCCTTCTATCCTATGCTCTTACGTGTCCCTTACTATGATAAAACCTTCGGGAACTCATTTACGGTCACTACCTTTTCCAACTCAACATTCTACTTCGAATCCACTGGGGTGAACCCATGATTCACCTTAGGATTAAGACACTAAGACCTTCGTCTTACTCTTTTTACTAACCTCATCTTGCTGCATGACTCAGACCGACTAAGTCACGCGTCCCAATCCTAGGCAATACACCCGTCACTACCTTCATGTATCTTAGCTCACTCTAAATCCTCATTCCCATCTATACACGCCACACGACTCTAAACCAACTCTGAGGCTTAAGCACCATGTAACCATGCTTAGGACAAATTACCAATTACATATAGTGAATCCGTCCGGCACATGTGTCTAACCAGATTACACACGTACCTTACCCTTTTATCACCTAAGACCAACATATAACACGTCCATCACAGGCTCGCATGGACAAGCGCCATACTCCGATACCAACCTTCTCTTAACCCAGCTAGCATGATTCTTCATGCTACCCATCTCTCTTGACAGTTCATCCCAATACTTGACACGACAAGACTCCATTTATAACTGCACCTCACGTCACGTCATAGCTTGAGATTATTCCCAAGCTACACCATGATCTTGTCATGTCACCTTTCATTCTGGTACTTCATTCTTGCGCTAACTCTTTACCCATCATAAGCATGATTTCTTGATTGACCATGTCACTTCGTGACGTTGCCCAGTCATGCTTTCGCTGCACTACTCTGATATTATCCTGCCACTTCACACATACTTCCTGCCATAAGCCGACAGCACGGCGATACTTGTCACCTTAGACTACAGGCCACATCATAGCCACTTCGGGACACTGTTCCACAGTTCCCGACACTACTCACCACGCTCTACGCTTAACAACTATACAACCTTCCTTATCTTCGCGACATGCCACGCGGTGTATCACTTCCCCTCATGGAGTACACTCCGCGTGTACTCCCTTCACACAAGCTACTCCACATCACCACTACGGCATATCCACCATATGGTGTATCGCTCTACCACATGAAGTATACTGCACGTGTACACCACTTCACACACACTATGCCAAATAGAGTACACTCGTGTACTCTTACCCGTCCACACTTCAGAGCACAGTTCACAACACTACACAACACACTTCCAAACTACGCCCAACACTTCACGTCAAAGCACGTGACATCACCACACTACACAGCAAACTCCACAAATACTAATAGCACAGTCCACAACCTAGTCAACCAATTGACATCTAACATAAATACTAGGGATAGAGAGTTATACCATCGATGGGATAACCCGTGCGTTGTTCACTGACCGTCACAGTCGATGATGTCAGAAGGGTCGTACATGGCGGCTAACCCACATACGGTGGCCATTCACTTAACATGGTGGCTGTTTGGGCATTTGGATAGCTAGGTGTGGACTAGGAAGGGCTCATGGTGGCCTCGTGGTGGTGGCAAGGGGCCTAACACGGTGGATCTAGCTGTGTACAGTGGTGGTTAGCCACTTATAGTGGCTGTCCATCCTTTATGGTGTCTGTCCACCATATAAAGTGTTGGTTTGGGCTTAGAGCTAGGCTAAGGGAGGTCAAGGGAGGCTGAGGGTGGCGGAGCACGGTGGAGTCTTGGGTTTCCAAGGGGAACTCGTGTGTCTCAAGGCATGGAAATGGAGGGGGAGAGCTTGGCTAGTCATGGTTGGCCATGGAGAGGCTTAGGAGGTTGTTGGTGGAGCTGTGGCAGTGCGGTGGAGGCCGTGCATGAGAGAGAGTCCGTGAGAGAGTGAGAGAGAGTGGGGGAGCTAGGTGGCTCGGCTGGACATGGGGGTGGCTAGGGGAGGTCGCCGGTGGCTAGAGGAGCCTCTGGTGGTGGTGCAGTGGCTAAATTACAATTAAGTAAGTAAAAATAATAATAAAATAATAAATAATAGTGAAGTATTCTGATTACCTAAATTAGAATTAAATGTCAAATTTTTATTGGGTGACGAGTGACATTAATATCTACGCCAACCAATCAAAGGTGGTTGACTGATACATTAATGTCACGTGGCAATCCTCCCATTATTTTTTTTAAGGAGAGATTGACATAAATACATCATTTCAATTATTTAAAATTTAGGTATTAATTATACGAAAATTTAAAACTCAAATCTTGAATTGCTAAGCAAGAAATCCTAGAGACTAATTTACAATTTATAACCAAAAAAAGAAAAACAAAAGTACCGATCTTAGCAAGTTATATTAATTTAGAGTAGTGCTACTGACACAAACACTAATTCACTAAAACAAAAAGAAGAAAAAAAGAAAAGAAAAGGAAAGCCATAGAAGTAATTTGATTGTCCATTTACTACGTACATTGAAAAACTTGTTTCATTTACTACGAACTCGACAACTGACATTGTAAATGGAGGTTGTCTAAGCCTCTAAGGATAAGGATGTTTGGGAAAATGAGAATGTGGAAAATGAGAACTTAAATTATCTAAGGTCCCTTTGGATGTTGAGATAGTTTCATCTCAATCCATCTCATATCAACATCCAAATACTATTCAAACACATACTTCGCTTTTCTTTTCTTTTTCTTTTTTTATGAAAAAAGCACATACTTTTCAATTGTAAATCTTCAATTTTTTTTTCTTTACCTAATCATTACAATTTTTCCAAACCTCCAAAACAAAATACAAAAAATAATTTAATTTTTTCAAATCTCAAAACAAAAATTATATTCTAACAATATTTTAACTTTATAATACGAAATTGATGTAAAACTAAAACATTAAGCCCCACAAGATCTTTTAGCAATTCCTCCTAAAAATCCCATAAATACCAAACGGTGCACTTTCCGCTGCGGAGCCAATCCATGACCAACTTGGAGTCACTCTCAATAATAATGTTTACAAAGTTAAGCTTTTTATAAAGAGCAATACCTTCTCTAACAGCCATGACTTCTGCTTCATTGTTGGTACCAATTCCAAAGCAAGCCGAAAAAGCTCCCTTAACTGTTCCTGTCTCATCTCGGATCACACCACCTCCACCACTATTCCCCAGGTTACCACAACAACTACCATCACAGTTTAACTTAAACCACCCCTCAGGTGGTTTCTGCCAGGCCACTAGCTTATGGCTTCTAATCGAAACTGGCACTACCTTCAGATCGAGGGACCAAAGAAACTGCTCTTCAGCCAGACACAAAGTCCCTGTCTTGCTAATGTCACCTGCTAGCCTATGAAGCTAGAACATAACAGTAATCCAAACACTCTGAGCACTTCGAGGTTTTCCTTCCATCCTAGCCTTACACTTGCTATGCCAGAGTTTCCAAGTAATCAAACATGGCACCAAACCAACCAGAAACCCTTTAATCGACGATTTTTTTGCACAAGCAAAACAAGATGAAACACGAGCCCATCAAGTGACAGTCTGCATACAAGAGACTCTGAAAGCTATACTAGCAATCTCCCAAACTTGTCTGGCCAGATCCCCAGAGCAAAGCACATGATCTAATGTTTCACACTATTTTCTCTTGCAGCAGTCACAACTAGATGCTAAAGCAATCCCCCTGTTTTGCACTCGAACATCAACTCAAGGCATTTAAATTTTGCTTTCCAAGTACAAACATAAATCTTCTTAGGAATACTCTTATGTCATATCCAATCCAACCAAGGAACCGACTCACCCTTAACCCGAATTATCTCCGAAGCGCTAGAAGAAGAAAATTTACCGTCAGTATTAGGCTTACAACCAGCAAGAGTAAATTTACCCCCCCTACGAGAGTAAATTGAACTTCCAACCAGCCACTTTCTTCTAAATTTTTTCCACAAGGGGTTCAAGAATGCGAGCTGTAACTCTACCAGAAACCAAAGGAACCCCCAAATAAGATAAAGGAAACTGACCAAGCTTAAAACCTGTAGCTCGCACTAGGCTACACACCCTCGAAGCATTAATCAGCTTAGAAGGAAAGAAAACTGATTTTTCTTTGCTCATAACTTGACCAGACCAATGCTCATAAGTCCCCAAAGTGTCCATAAGCCTCTTCACTGAACTCTTACTGCCATTGACAAAGACCAAAAGGTCATCAACATATAATAAATAAGAAATAAGAGGGGCACCCGTAGGATGATAAAAACTTTTAATGCGACCCTTATCGAAATTTTTCCGCAAAAGCCTAGTCAACACCTCCTCCATTAAAATAAACAAATAAGGAGACAAAGGATCTCCCTGACGCAAACCACGAGAAGACTTGAAAAAACCTTTATAAGTCCCATGCATCCTCACCGAGAACCAAGGTGACTGGATAGACTCCCCCACCAATCTGCAAAAGTTAGCAGAGAAACCAAAATACTCCAAAATCCTCAAAAGGAATGCCCAATCCACCTGATCATAGGCCTTAGCCATATCAATTTTCACCATAATATTTCCCCCACAAGTTTTCCTGTGAAGAGAATGAACCATTTCTTGGGCGAGGGTAATATTTTCAAAAATGCTACTTTCAGGTACAAACACACCTTATTCCATAGAAATCAAAATAGGAAGAAGCCGCGTCAAACGTTTGACTATGATCTTGGAGAAAATTTTATAAGCCACCGAGCAAAGACTAATTGGGCGGAATTTATCAAAACTAGTAGGATCCTGCACTTTAGAAATTAAGACAATATAAGAGGAAGAAAAATACCTGGGCAGAGGCGCACCTTGAAAGAAATCTGTTGCCGCCTCAACAATGTCAGCTTTAACAATATCCCAGCAGGCAATGAAAAAGGCCCAGCTGAACCCATCAGGACCAGAACTGCTATGTCATGGAATGGAAATGAGAGCTTCTTTGATCTCTTCCTCTGAGGGAGCCATACAAAGAGCGTTTTTTTCTGCCATCGAAATGCTACAACTCAATAAAGGTGTAAGATCTGCCCGATCCAAAATAGGACTTTCAGTAAGAAACTCCCTGAAATACTCAACAGCAGCTAGATGAACCTCTTCTGGAATCCCCAAAACACGACCATCATCAAGCGTTATTTGAGAAATCACAGTTTTGGATCTTCTTTGATTAACAACAGCATGATAGAATTTTCTATTTTGATCCCCTTCAAGTAACCATTTTTTCTTGGCAATTTGAGCCAACCTTGTTTCTTCTTTACCCTCCCAGACTTCAAGCTCAATTTTGGACACAAGAAAATCTGCTTCCATCTCTTCCGAGTAACCTCCTGAAGTTGATGTTCCAAAGTTTCCACCCATTCCTCCAGAGCCCAAATGTGCGATTCCACCCTTCCAAAAATGGCCTTATTCCAAGCCCGCAACGCCAATTTGGTTTTCTTTAGTTTTTCGGCAAGCTTCCAAAGACCCCTCGAGTGCACGGGAGACATCCAAACCTTTCTCACACAAGACAGGAAATCTGCATGAGATACCCACATATTTTGAAACCTGAAAGGGTGTGGACCATTCAAATCCTCCATTCTCGCAAACTTAATCACCATGGGGCAATGGTCCAAAGTTTTCCTCACCAAATACTCATAATGGGACGAAGGAAATTTAGAGCAGAACTTAGTGTTAATCAAAGCTCAATCCAACTTTGCCCAACTGCGGGACTGACCCTCATGTCCATTGCACCACGACATGTGTTGTCCACTGCTAGAAAGTTTGACAATGCCGCATCTATCCAAGCACCTATTAAAATCCTCCATGGAGGCCAAAGGTCTAGGATTTCCACCAATCCTTTCCTCATCCCTGCGAATAGCATTAAAGTCCCCCACAACTAGCCAAGGCTTATCCACAACCTGCATATCATTCAAATCCCTTCAAAGATCCTGACGATCAATTTGAGTACATTTAGCATAAACAAAAGTGAGGAGAATTTTTTTATTGTCAAGCACAACATGACCAGAGATCATTTGAGATGAACTGCCAACCTCCTTGAAGGTGAGTGACTCCCTCCAAAACAACCAAAGCTTACCACCTTTATCCTCATTACTACAAAACTTAGTCAAGCCCAAAAAACAATCCAGACTATGCATTTTATCTTCCTGAGCAAAAGGCTCAAAGATGGCAACCAAAGCAGCATTATGCTTCCGAACTAGACTTTTAAGCCTTCTTTTAGAACTCCCTGAGCCTCTTATATTCCAAACTAAAAAGGTATCAATCATGGATTAATTTTTTAGGGCGGGTGGTGTGACGCCCCCAGATTTCGCTTGGGATCGGACGGACATCCGAAGCATCGGGACATGCAACACAAGGTTACCTGCCCCCGTTCATGACATAGAAGATGCAATGTTCCTAACATGCATCTAGCATTATGCAATATTCGCAGCGGATAATTTTTTTTTTAAGCAATACTATGCACCAAACTTATAATATCCCAAATAACTAAAGCGTAATTCATCATACTTAACAAATAAAACATCTACGATTACAGTACGGGTCTCAGTAGACTGTAATCTCAAAACATGGGAGACCAGACTCCATATTTACATTGCCAAAATACACTATCAGGCAAGTTCGTTGAGTAACTCGCGTAACTCAACTAACGATGCCGGAATACTATCCAAAGACCTAACTATAGAGGCTGCAAACTCCGCATTGCGTCTAGTCAACCTCCTCCAGTCTGCCAATGTTTGCTCCCTGCTCTGATCCTGACACATCGCCTACCATTCGGGGGGAATGGTAGTTGGGATTACCATGGTGAGATTTGATTACAAATCTCAGCAAGTTAACAGGAAACTTCCACACAGGTTAATGATGCATGCATGGCAGTAAAATCATGATTGCATAATCAAAATCAATAATAACATAACATAACTTGACATAACATGGCATGAAATAATAAGCATAACGTGACTTGACAGAACATGGCATGAGCTGACATAACTTGAACTGAAACTGAAACTTAGCTTGACATGACATAACATGTACATAAACTTAAAACACAACATGGACTAGCAACATAGCATGAACATGAACCTGAAACATAACATGGACTTGAAACATAGTATGAACGTGAACATACATAATTTGAACATGAACTTGAAAATAACATGAACCTGAGCATAACATAACATAAACGTGAACTTGAAACATGACGTGAACGTGAACATGACATAACATAAACTTGAACTTGAATGTAACATGAACGTGAACATAACCTGACATGAACATGAACTTGAAACATAACATAGACTTGAAACATAGCATGAATGTGACATAGACTTGAAACTTGACATGAACGTAAACTTGAACATAACATAACGTGAAATACATGAACTTAGAATCTTATTCAATAAACTTAATCATTTAACTGACCATACAGGTGCTACACGAGTCCCCTTGAGCTGTGTGTCCCTGCCAATTACCGCATCACAACACAGGTATCTATACCAGTTGTGAGTGCGTTAATACATACTCCACAGTTGTTGTGGCCCCACGTATTCTACGTGTCACAATTGCTGTGTCTCACATAGTGTATGCTCCACAGTTGTTGTGGCCCCATACTTCATGCTCCATAGTTGTTGTGGCCCCATGAATTGTTTGTGTCACACTTGCTATGAACACACGTAAAATAAAGTATGGCTCCATCGGCGTTAGTGCCTGGCGCGCTCCGGTGACCAGCTAGTTAGGCCTCATTCGCAACCTGTTGACTGTACTTCGTCAACCCAGGAAATTTCACACCTATTTAAACACTCCAGCGTGAACAAAGGAGTTCCACTAGGATATTACCCCATCCTAGCGCTTAGGGTCGTGATTGACATCAATAACTTAACAAGACTGACGAGACAGGAAGACATGAATACGAAAAGACAGAAGTCCTGACGTAGCGTAACGTGACATGAACGTAAGATGACTGACATAACATACTTTGGGACATGAGGTAATAGACAACATTTCATAACATGACATACGTGTAATAGATAATATTTTATAACATGGCATAACATGTGACAGTAAATATTTCGTAACATAGCATAACATGTGACAGTAAATATTACGTGATATGACACACATGTAACAGATGACATACATAATGTGACATACTTGCAACAGATAGTAACATGTGACAGATATATTGTGTAACAGATAAGTATTTCTTAACAGAATAATTCATGTAATAGATAAACATGTAATGACATGGCATATTTAACAACATAAAAACATAAACTGTAGTTTCCTTACCCATCACACATACACAGTAAACTGATAGTAAGTTAAGAGCTAACTTACCTCGATCTTCGCGTTCTATAAGAATAAATCGCGAAACACGAGGAACTGTAAGAGGGTATTCTAAAAGTTAGAAATTTAATTACTAATAATTAGAAATTTGAAAAGAGACAACTAAAATTACCATTTTACCCTCTACATGTGGGAAAATGACCATTTTACCCCTAACTTAAGGATTTCACATCCTAAGTCTAAAAATTACCAAAATTTACATTCCTCATGTAAATTTTGTCCTAAACTCAAATATCAACTCAGAAAAAAAAATTAAAACCAAACACAACTATTAAAACTCGATAGGTCCCAAACTTACATAGGCTATATTACCCTTGGTTTGTTGCAATTCCTTCAAATTTTAAAAACTCAAGATCAAACCAAATTTTTGCAACAAATATCTTTCCATCCTAAGTTTAAAACACACTTAAAATATCCATTAAGAAAAAGTTAATCATCAACACCAAACCTTTTGTAAAAAGATCCAAACTTTTTAATAAAAGTAAACCCTTAAATCACAAATTTTAACCTTAATAAAAAAATCTCCAAGAATTCCAAAAAAATCAAATCTTACTTCTAACATAATCACAACATCATCCTAAGATAAACCATACTTTAAATCATGAAACAAGAGTCATTAAAAATCACAAAACAACACTTGTAATTTTTGGTTTTACACTTAGTCCAAAAACAGAAACTTTTCTCTAAACTAGCTTTGATAAATCTCTTGATGCATGGCTTAAAGCCATGTGATCTTCCAACTAAAACATAACATGGTTTAAGAATGTGTCCTAAAGAAGATCCAATCATAAAACTTAAAATCACATGGCTAAAACTCAATAAAACATGAATCTAACTCAACAACATCAAATCTTAGGCCTAACCAAAATCCTCTTGCATAGAAAAAATCATATCTTTGGAACTAATACTAAATATCTTCAAACTAACATCCTATCATGCAAATAAGAGATTTAGAATCATCACATAAAAATATTAAAGCCTTTTGAGTAAGATTAAACCACGAAATATTCAAACTTTCCCAAAACCGAAACTGTTTTCCACTTCCAGTTTTCAAGTTTCTAGATCTAAGGAAATCTATCATCAAAAGCTTTATTCATGCAATAAAACCTCAATGACCATTCATAAACACATGCTAAAAACACTCCATAAACTTTTCGGACCAAGATATGTCCATTAGCTTGGTCAAAAACTCCAAAACATAACATACTCTCCTGTTTCACGCCCAGAATGACCTTTCCATGTTTAAAAACACTTTTGACCAATCAACTGAGCATTGAATGAGATAAATAATATATCCACGGAAACTAGACTCAAATAAGAACAACTTTTATGAAGGAGTCATCATGCGAAAATACTTAAAAATGGTCGAAAAGATCCTCGTAAAAAGACACACAAATTTGCCCGAGAGAGCTCTTTTGCGTTTCTCTCTAAGAACGGGATGAAGAAGTGATGAAATGAAAGGAAGGGTGCCTTGCACGACTCTAGACTTCTGGAGGGTGAAGTTATGGGCTTGAATGACCCTTGATTGGAGGTGGCTATGTGACATAAAGGGGAAAAGACTGCCTGCAGCAGCTGTGAGATATGGGGGTTGATGGGGTGTATTTCTCCTTCACATCAAGGCACTATTGGGTGCAGCCAATGGCAGTGGATGGTCTGCCATGTGGGGGAGGAAACTTATTCAAGAAGCTTTGCCAAGGTGGCCAAATTCGTGGGCCTTGGTGGGCCTCAACAAAGCAATTTGGGGTTTAAAGGGGGTTTGGTTAGGGTTTGAGATGCTATCAAGCCCAAATCCAATTTTTCTTGGCCTAAACAAATTTTCAAGATTTAAAAGGTTGGATAATGATATCATAACAAGAATTTGAGAAATTAATAGCATGTGGAAGTGATTTAATCAAGTGATTAAACACAATGCTAGAAATCGGATTAAAAAGGGTTTGGAGGCCAACTTTAGGGTTTGGAGAAACCGTTTAGGGTTTCGGTTTCAACCAAGCTTTTGGGGTTTCAATTAGATTCCAACCATTTAGGGTTTCACTAGGGTTGAAACCCTCTTTAATTTGGCACAAAATTGGTTGATCAGATGAAAAAGAATAGGGTTTCGCTTAAGTGGCATGATCTCACATTTTGATTCCTTCATAATCCAACTCATTGTTCCTCTGTGAGCCAAGTGTATAATACTATTCACTATGCGTGGTTAAGATCTTGCCAAGTGTCTAAATAAAACTTCTCTAACCTAATTTGGACATTCCACACTGTGATTTTGAAAACAATGCACTTGGTGCGCTTATTTTTTTTTTTTTTTTTTTTTTTTATAGAAGAGCCAGTAGCCACCCACATAGCAGCCCTGTCCCAAGTTTATTGAAGTTACTATTCACTCCAAAAATATATATAATAAATTTAGTTCTGAAAAATCCTAAATATTCATATTAACCTATAGTGAAAATCGTTTACCGAAATTCAACCCCGAAGTACCCCTAAAAATAAAATCACAGTTTCAAACAGGTGTTTCGTCCGAAATTATGAAAATGGGTTAATACGCCATAAAATCCTAAATAATCAACTGAGTCTAATGGCGTAGACTACAACGCATTTTGACACTTCTAACTATCTCAAATAATTCAACTCATTTCTAGCACTCTAGTGAGTGATAACACTGACTATGTTGATAAACTAAAACTTGTGCGATTAGTCGATTCGTGAAAACTTATAGGGTTTTCATGAGGTTTCTAAAGTCAATAGAAATTCCACCAATGAATTTCTAGCGGGCTGTTACAGGTGGGCACCCGTAAGGATTTTCTCACAGGCATATTAGAACTACCAGACTTATCCTGGGTCTCTTTATCAGAATCGTAAGCCTTTTCTTTTGCCAAGTCCGACATCCTCTCATGCACGTTGCTTCAAGCCACACCTCTTTCCAGGTCCTCCTCCTCACGTTGTGTAGAAAGAGTTCCCAGATCTTGCTTCCCCTGAACCTCTTGAGTGCTGTCAAACCTGCTAGGACTTTTGACCGGCTCCGCATCACACAAAATTTCTTCATAATCCTCTTCATTGGATATGTCTTCCTTTTCCATTTTATCCAAGTTTTCAGATAGAAAAACTTGGGTCTTTCCAACCAACTCTACGAGGCCACAAGGTTTTGAGACCGTCATATAGGAATGTAAACATCCTCCACAGACACTTCTCCCATTCCGATACTCGGCTGTTGTGATAAAGATCCAGTGCATTCCCGAGTCAGATCTTCTGCATTTCCGTTGATTCCTTCCTTGTGCTTCTGATTTTTTCCTTTTTGATAACCGTCCTCTATTTGCTCCCTTGCTTCTTCCACATTACTCTTATTTTTGTGCAGGTGGCCCTCCTCTAGATCAACAAACTCAACTGGGTTTCTTGTCTTTAACCTTTCCCAGTGCCCATCCTTTTTAGGATTATCTGCCTCTTTTCTAACCCAAACTTTCTTCTCTCTTCCTCGTTCTTCCTGCTGCTGATCTTCCTTCTTCAAACCTCCATTCCATTTACAAGTAAGGCTATTGTGGAACTGCATTCTACATCGACAGCAGTATGCAGGGAGATTTTCATAGATAACTTCTTGCACACGACTGGAGGCTTGATGGGGCATGCCTATCCAGAACGATTCAAGCGGAGTTTTGGTAGCGTCCATGTTGACACAAATCCGAGCTCCATTTGTTCTAGTTGCATATCTTTTGCTATTGTCCCTACGGATGAACTGACCAAGAGGCATAGTAATATTACGTAGAACAGTCTCATGGTAATAATTAGGAGGAAGACCTGGTAAAGTGATCCAGACCGATACCAAGAAGGGCTCATTTTCTTCCTCAAACTCAGGATTCCATTGAAAAATACGATAAGGCACTCCTTCCACATCACAAATCTCTCTTGAAAAAGCTTTAATAAAGTCAAATTCATTAGACAAACGGATAAAAACATACCTGGCCTTAAGCATGGTAGACACCACCGGCTGTGAATCCAAGCCCCACCGGCTTCGAACGAAGGCTCTAATAACATCCAGTGAAGGTCTTGGTCGTAGGAATTTCATCACCAGAGAAAACTTGAAGGGTTGCGCAGATTGATCTATCTCCTCTTTGGAGAAAAAAAGATACGGGACCCCATCGAAGGTCTTCAAGGGTCTTAAAGGAATCTCGACCTTCGGGATCAGTTGAGGAGTTTGGTTCATGATGTCTGCAAAAGATTTGAATGTTCCCGTTGGAGTGACACAGGCTTCGGCAGCCATATGGCTGGCCACGGCCTACTCAGCTCGTACGGGTTCGCTGAAGTGGCACGGGTTGGCAACCCATGCGGGTTCGCTGGACAAACGAGATGACCATCGAAGGATGGGTCACCTCACCAGCTCTCCGACAAGGACTCCCGAGGCTGAGCCACCGAGGAGGGCCGCCACAGAAGTAGTGTCGAAGCGGTCGAAAACCCAAAATAAGAAGCAGGAGAAGACCAGTCGTAACCATGCAGGAAGACTCTCGGCGGAGTCGCTGAGCCCGGTGACGAGGTTTGTGTCGGCAGTGAGAAGCCACTCGCCTAACTGCGGCGGCGTTGGGTCTTCTCTCTCCTCACGGTTTTCACTCTCTGTTCAAGTTACCGTTTCGAACATATTTTCCTCTCCGTACAATTTCGAACGTATTTAACATTCATAGATAGAACATGCACTGAAGAAGTCATAAGATTAAAATTTTTTCCATTTTCCTTAAAGGACAAGGGTAAAACATATTTGAATTCCTTAAGGCCAAGATCCATTGGGACTTGGCAAGAAATGCAAACTGATTTTTTAAAGAAATTTTTTCCCATGCATAAAACCAATGCCTTGAAAATACAAATTATGAATTTTGGTCTAAAAGGATGTAGAAACATTTTATCACTACTAAGAACGTTTTAAAGACTTATTAAATGCATGTCCTCATCATGGATATGAGAATTGGAGGATCATAAGTTTTTCTATGAGGGTTTACAACACAAAATGAAATAATTTGTGGAAACCATGTGCAATGGTGAATTTTTTATTAAACAACCCTTGAAGGCATTTGAGTACTTTGATTATTTGTCTGAAAATGCTCAATCATGGGATGTTTCTGAGGTGTATGACAGATCTGAAAATCAAAAATCTTTAAGTGGGGGTGGAAAATATCATTTGAAAGAATCTGATGATTTACATGCTAGGCTTGCATTAATCTTTAAGAAGTTAGAGTCTATGGAGTTTAAGAAATTCAATGAGTTCAAAGTCCTACCCTCTACTCCTGAAAACGACAACATATGTGAGGATCTAGGGCATGTGACTAATGCATGCCCAACAATTCCTGCTTTTAAGGAAGTTTTACTTGATCAATCCAACCCTGTGCATATGATTTCTAAGAATTTTTTTGGACCTTATTCTGATACTTACAATGCAGGTTGGATAAGTCATCCAAATTTCAGCTGGAAAAATGAACAATCTAGGCCATCTACACAAGGACAAAATCAGTATACCCCCTATGCAGCAGCTGGCCAAGGTTTAGGACCCTCTTATTTTGCAAATCAACCCCCTCCAATGTAGAAAACGTGAGTAGAAGACCCCATTCAGCAGCTAACTGTTAGCCTACAACAGTTTATGCAAAGTCAGGCCACAATCAACAACCAAAACTCTAAGGCCATCAACGATATCAGAGCAACCCTCACTAGAGTAACCACTACTCTAAGTAATCAAGAGAAGGGCAAATTTCCAGCCCAACCCCAACCCAATCCACAAGGGCAAGGTCAACCATCTCAGAATAATGGTGAAGGTTCCAATGTGAAATTAGTGAAAGCCATTACAACTTTGAGGAATGGTAAGGTTGTGGATATCCCTGCCTATAATGTAGGAAATTCAAGTAAAAAAGCAAACCCTCCTTTAGTTAGTGGTGAGTCAAGCACTTTAGATCCAAATAATGATGCATGTCCCATGCCTACACCTTTTCCACATGGTTTGCTTTCTTTGCATAAAGAAAAACAGTATGCTGAAATCCTAGAAATTTTTAAGCAAGTTAAGATTAACATTCCACTTCTTGATGCTATTAAACAAATTCCTGCTTATGATAAGTTTCTAAAGGATTTATGTGCTGTGAAACGCAAACTAAATGTGTAGAAAAAGGCTCTTCTCACTGAGCAAGTTAGTACCATTATTCAAAATCACACACCACGTAAGTACAAGGACCTTGGATCACCTACTATTTCATGTGTCATTGGAAATTCAAAGATTGATCAGGCCTTGCTAGACTTAGGTGCGGGGGTTAATTTGCTACCTTATAGTGTGTATGAACAGGGGCTAGGGGAACTAAAAGCCACTTCAATCATTTTGCAGCTTGCCAATAGATCCATAAAAATTCCTAAGGGTATTGTTAAGGACATCTTGGTCCAAGTAGATAAATTCTATTACCCTGAGATTTTGTGGTATTGGATATGAAGTTTTCATCCCACTCAAACTCTTCACCGCCTGTGATTTTAGGAAGACTATTCCTAGCAACTTCTAATGCAATAATTAATTGTAGGAGTGGTGGTTTAAAGTTGAGTTTTGGGAATATGACTTTAGAACTGAATATTTTTAACTTGTGCAGGCAACCTCAAGAACTTGAAGACGTTGCAGAAGTCAATGCATTAGAATCCTTACTTTCTGAAAACTCTTTATTAAATTACAATTGTGATGAACATTGGGAGGATTTAGAAGACTCCATTGATTTAATTGAGTCTACTAATCAATTTTCCTCTCTTTGTGCTGCAGGAAATTCAAATGAGATGCAGTGGAAGCTCAAATTTGAGCCACAACCAGCACTAACAGCCTCGGCACAGCCCTCCAATGAAAAGACCCCAGTGCTGGAATAAAAGCCATTGCCCTCGGAGTTGAAATACGCCTACCTTGGACCAGAAAAGTCATTTCCAATGGTGATTTCTGCATTCTTAAACCCTAACCAAGAGAGTAAGTTGCTGAAAATTTTGGCAGGACACATATCAGCCATTAGCTGGTCCATTGCTGACATCAAAGGTTTAAGTCCTTTTCTTTGCACACATAGGATATATTTCGAAGAGGATTCAAAACCCTCTAGAGAGATGCAAAGGAGACTAAACCCCACAATAAAAGAAGTGGTAAAAAAGGAATTCTTGAAATTGTTAGACATAGGCATCATCTATCCCATTGCTGATAGTAAGTGGGTTAGCCCAATCCAAGTTGTTCCAAACACATCTGGTATAACTGTGGTGGAAAATAACAAGGGAGAACTTGTGCCTACTAGAGAGACCACAGGTTGGAGAATGTGTGTAGACTATAGGAAATTAAATACTGCCTCTAGAAAGGAGCATTTTCCCTTGCCTTTCCTTGACTAGTTTTTAGAAAAAGTGGTGGAGCATGAATATTATTGTTTCTTAGATGGCTTCTCTGGCTATTATCAAATAGAAATAGCCCTGAGGATCAAGAGAAGACCACTTTCACTTATCCTTTTGGGACTTTTGCCTTCAAGAGAATGCCATTTGGGCTAAGCAATGCCCCAACCACTTTTCAAAGATGCATGGTAAGCATTTTCAGCGACTTGATTGAGGACATTGTAGAAGTTTTCATGGATGATTTTTCAGTCTTTGGGAAAATATTTGATGCATGTTTGTCTAATTTACAAGTTATTTTGAAAAGATGTGAAGAAAAATAATTGATATTAAATTGAGAAAAATGCCATTTCATGGTGAGACAAGGGATAGTTTTGGGGCATATTGTATCTCATAAGGGCATAGAGGTAGATAAAGCTAAAATAGATTTAATTTCAAATTTGTCTACACTTAAAAATGTGAAGGGTGTTAGATCCTTTTTAGGGTATGCCGGCTTTTATAGAAGGTTCATAAGGAATTTTAACTTTATCTCTAAGCCTCTTTGTCAACTTTTAATGCATGATGTCAAGTTTGAATGTCAAAATTGCTTTGATCAGTTGAAAACATTTCTCACCACTGCATCTATCATTCAGCTCCCTGATTGGTCACTTCCTTTTGAATTAATGTGTGATGCAAGTGACTTTGCTGTAGGGGCTGCACTTGGATAGCGAAGAGATAAGTTGCCATATGTCATATACTATGCTAGTAAGACTTTAAATGCTGCCCAAAAGAATTATTCCATTACAGAAAAAGAATTACTAGCTATAGTCTTTGCATTTGATAAGTTTAGATCATATCTTCTTAGTTCACCTGTCATAATATTCACTGATTATGCAGCTTTGAAATTTTTATTGTCAAAAAAGGACACCAAGCCGAGGCTGTTAAGATGGATACTCCTATTACAGGAATTTGATCTTACAATAAAAGACAAAAAGGGAGTGGAAAATGTGGTGGCAGATCATCTTTCTCGGCTTATACCTAAAATTTCTGAGCAATCCCCTTTAATTTCTGATTATTTTCCTGATGAACAATTATTTTCAGTTGAAACTTTACCATGGTATGCTGACCTTGTAAATTTTCTGGTCACAGGAAAAAATCCCCCTCAGTGGACTGCTCAGGACATCAAGAGGCTGAAATCTGAAGCTAATTATTTTTTCTATGATGATCCATACTTCTTTAAGTACTGTTCACATTCAAATAATTAGGAAGTGCGTGCCTAATAATGAAATTTCTAGTATTTTAGCTTTTTACCATACGGAAGCTTGTGGTGGGCATTTTTCAACCCACAAAACAGTGGCTAAAATTCTTCAAAGCGGATTTTATTGGCCAACTATGTTCAAGGATTCTTTTAGTTTTTGTAAAGCTTGTGAACCTTGTAAAAAATTAGGAGGAATCACTAGGAGAAACATGATGCCTATGCAACCCATACTAGCGATTGAAATTTTTGATTGTTGGGGAATAGATTTTATGCGACCATTTCCTTCTTCTTATGGCTATTTATACATTTTGCTTGTTGTTGACTATGTTTCTAAGTGGGTTGAGGCAGCCCCTTGCAAATCTAATGATCATCAAGTTGTTTTAAAATTTTTGAAAGAAAACATTTTTGCAAGGTTTGGCATGCCTAAAGCCATAATCAGTGATAATGTTACTCATTTTTGTAACAAGCATTTATCAGTCTTAATGAAGAAGTATGGTATCCATCACAAAATCTCTACTCCCTACCATCCTTAAACCAATGGACAGGCTGAACTAGCAAATAGGGAAATTAAAAACATTCTTGAAAAAACAGTTAGCCCAAACAGGAAGGATTGGTCTTTGAGATTGTCTGATAACCTGTGGGCTTATAGAACAGCCTTTAAAACCATTTTGGGCATGTCTCCATGTAGACTAGTGTATGGTAAGGCTTGCCATTTGTCTGTAGAGCTGGAACATTGAGCGTATTGGGCTATTAAGCAATGTAATTTTAACATTGACGAAGCTGGTTGTGTGAGGAAATTGCAACTGTCTGAGTTGGAGGAGTTGAGGATGGATGCCTACAACAACTCTAAGTTTTCCAAAGAGAGAATGAAGAACTTTAATGATAAGCACATCCAATGTAAGACTTTTGAGCCTGATCAACAAGTGTTATTGTACAACTCTCGGTTACACTTGTTCCTTGGTATGTTAAGGTCTCGGTAGAGTGGGCCTTATATGGTACAAACTGTTTTTCCCCATGGTGCTATAGATATAGTGAATCCTCTCAATGGTAACATTTTTAAGATTAATGGTCAAAGGCTCAAGCCTTTTATTTCTAACTTTGCATTTGACGAATCTACTCTACATTTGCTTGATCCTAATTAATGGTTTCTTGATATGTCCATTTCTTTTCATTGCTTTCTTTTGTTCAGTCTTTATTTTTATTTTAGCTGCATTCCTTTCAAAGCTGCCCAGGTACTTCCTTCTCTTCGTTCCTTCAATTTTTCTTCAACTACTTGGTTCTTCTTTTAGCTATTTTGCCCCTTAACTGCCCTCTTTGTGTAAATTCTTTCATTTCTCTTACATCATTGAGGACAATGCTACAATCTAGTTGGGGGTGGAAGAGAATTTAAGTTTCTATTTGCATGCCTTAGACATATGTTGGTCCACCTTGGGGAAGTGCTGGTAATGAGTTCAAAGCAGATTAAAATCCTTATTTATTTATTTATTTTTTGAATTTCACATGCTGGAAAGTGAACTGAATTTGTTGAGGTCATGGAACATGTGGAATGTAGTGCAAATCTGAGTATAGGTCAAAAGAGGGACATGTCCATTTTATTTAGTTGTTAAACCAAGGGAAAGATATCAAAAGTTTTGCTAAAACATACAACACATGCCCAAAATGCTTTAGAAAGACTACATTGGGTCATTATTTGTTGATTTTCACTTCAGTTGTTTGGGACTCTAATGAACTATATCCTAATGGCTTAGGAAGAAATCTAAAGTATATTAAATGAGAAAATGGACAAGCCGGTGATCTAATAAAAAAAAAACATTAAAAAAAGAAAGAAAGAAAGAAAAAAAGAAGAAGAAGTGAAATAAGAAGGTTTTCATACATGGTTTACATTTGTGTATTAGAAAAGGCTACTTATTACCGGGGTCCTTACTAAATAAAAGAGTAGGTGCCTTTTAAAGTGCAATAGCGTGAAAGCCACCACTACAATGGTTTTGAATTAGAGGAAGGCCATGTGGTTATCTCAGTTTAGCTGCTGTGATTGAAACTGTTAATGCCTCTTGGTAGTCGATCTTAGAATTCTAACCTTACTCCCATGCACTTAAAGGTAAGCAAACTTTGTTATATTTAATTCCCTTGGTTGATTAACTAAATGGTGTATAAATCTTCCAGTTGATACAAAAATTCAGATTAATCTATCTCCAATGTTCTTATAATCAACAAGTTTATGTCATGAAATGTGATTTTCAGATTTATGGGAATTGTGGCTAGTAACTTTCCTTTGGTATAATTTCATTCACTTTATTTGCTAGAGACTACCAAAAAGTCAGTTGGGGGGGTGTGATTAATGGTCAATTATGTGATATTAATACTCTTAAATATCTTGGGTTAAAAGAGCTTTATGTGTTAAAATAAGAATATTAATTAGATAATGTCATTTAACTTTGTTTGGCATGTGAAATGCTTTTCTTGTCCCTAATTAAATTCAAATGGGCTCATTTAGCTTATGAGATAAATTATTACAAGGAGGCCCACGTACAAGCTAAAGCCCATGAATATGAAAGGCTTAGAAAGACTTGGACTTGCAACCAACGACTCAATTAAGCCTAATGGAAGACCACCTGCAGAAGGAAATCAAGCCTCACACTTCACGCCCATGTGCAGCAGGAGAGGAACGCATGAAAAGGAGCTGCTGTGCTGAGATGCAGTTGGGACGTGCGCGATTGAAGCGGAGCGAATCAAATGAGGAGCACGCCTACGTGCGGCAATTGAGATTTGGGAGTGGAACGCACAAATGATGAAAGAGTAGCGAATCACAACGGGGGGCTCTCCTCATTATTTTTGTTTTTACTTTTTCCTGGAGTGGCAAGTTTCAGCTGGGTTATTTCTCTTTGCTTTTTTATTTTTTTCGGCTATCTGGGTAGCGCATTTTCATTTTCTTTTCGGTGGATTTCCTTTGATTTTATTTTCTCTTGCTTTTATGCTTGGTTGGAGGTTTATTATTTCTGGGGTTGGCGCTGTTTGAACTACTGGGTATTTTCAGAGACCCTTTGTTTTGCACTTGAGGGTTTATCTCATTTAGGATATTTTCTCAGATGTTAATATGGTTTTTACTTAGATTAATTTTTGCTGCTAGAAATACCATGTGTAACTAATTTCTGAAGCTTGGGTTGTGGAATGAGACTTGATTTGCTTTGGGTTCTAGTTTAATGCAATATTTTGTTGATGAATATTGATTTCACTTGTTGCTAGTCAGATTTGAATTGAAAATAGATTGTGACTCTTGCTCTTGATTTGTTGTTGATGTAAGGCACAACAAGTGCTTGAAAATTATCAAGGCTTCTCTCAGTTGTTTATTAATGAGTGTTTGGTTAGTAAGGTTGTGAAACTCTTAGGAAAATATTGCAAACCTTGAGCATAACTTTTTTATCTTCCGTTTATCAATGCCTTGACCGGTTTGTTAATCGAGGAAATTTTCTAGACACCGAAATAAAAAGAGTCTCATCCCCAACCCAAGTGTTTGTTAAATCATTTTTTTTTTACAACAGTTATTTTCAGCTTTATATTTAAAAATTCTGTTTGTTACTTGTAGGAACTGGAATTACAATTTTTCATTATTTAGAATAATAAATTCTCAGCGGCTATTCCTTTTTCATTAAATCTTTCTTTGTGAATATATTAAAATCCATTTTGCTCATTGTTTATACATACATAAAAAAAATACAAAAAAAGAAAGAATTTTATACTTCATTTTACTTCTTCACACTTCTTATACATCATCATACTTTCCAATTAAATTTTACAAATGTTTTGATAATCCTTTGTCCCTGTAGAATACGATCCTAGACTTATCTTTGATACGACTTGACACTTCTACACTTGCAAGCACACTTTAGACCGAGTCAACTCTACAACAAGTCAGGCAATGGGCTACCCGACAGCATAGTTGATCAATCATATGCTGCCCAATTGAGAACCAGATGCCCGAGATCAAGTGGTGATCAGAACCTGTTTTTCTTGGACTTTGTCAGCCCAACAAAATTCGACAACAGCTATTTCAAGAACTTGTTGTATTCTAAAGGCCTTTTAAGCTCTGATCAAGTTCTTCTAACAAAGAACGAAGCATCCATGGAATTGGTGAAGATATATTCAGAAAACAACGAGCTGTTCTTCGAGCAGTTTGCCCAGTCCACGATTAAGATGGTAAATATTTCTCCATTGACATGTTCAAGGGGAGAGATTAGAAAGAATTGCAGGAAGATTAACTCCTGATTAGCTCCATTATAATACTGCAGTTCCATCGAGTGTCGTGTGCTTTTCTTACAATGTATTCCTGAGTAGTTAATACAATATGACATAATTTAAGTGCTTGGTATATGAACCCGCGTAAATGTGCTATATTTACGAGTGATTGAGAATGAAAAGATCTAAGATGAAAAGTAATATTAATCTTCGAAAACTATCTCAAGATTTTAGTAGGTTGGTCACCAGACAGCATAAAATAAAGGAAAATGCTCACACTCCTACCACGGATACAATTCCACACAAGGAAACTCTACCACCAACGGCTCTTATTTCACAAAACGAAACTCTACACCCAACGGCTAAATGCACTAGAATGGAAATCACATCCACTGAATACTCTAAATTTACTTTTTCAAACTTTGTAACGTTACACAAAATACTTCTTTGTACATGTATATATACAAGGGCTCTCAATAGACTCTCACAGTGTGTAAGAATTTTTCACAAACACCTACTGTTTAATTGTCTTTATGGTAATCAGAGCCTTGTGTGAGCAAGAGAGCCTTACTCCAATGGCGTCAATCTCACTTTTGGTCAACAATTTCGTGACCTTACGGTTGAACCAGGGGAATTACCCCTTATGGCGGGAGTGGGTCGTGGCCTTGGCTGAGAGCCAAGACCTCATGGGACACCTCACAAACGCTGCCTCACCTCCACCGTATGATCTCATCCCCGATGAAGCCACAACAACCAGTCACAAAGAACTGAGTTCTACATACCTAAGATGGAGGAAATCTGACCGACTACTCCGTGGATGGATTATCGGTACCCTCTCCGAGGAGTCGCTTGGCTTGGTGGTTGGGCTTGAGACTTCATATCAAGTCTGGCATGCCCTTCAAGAAGCCTATGCCCAAGAATCCCAAGAAAGGGAGTTCCAGCTTACTCAACAATTGACATACATGAGGAAGGAAGCCACGATGTCGCTGCAAGATCACCTCCAAAGCTTCAAGACTGTGTGCGACCACCTAGCTGCAATTGGACGTCCCGTGAGAGACAAGATGAAGGATTTTTCCCTCTTCAACAGCTTGGGTCTGAAATACGAACCTTTCAGCACCTCCATGCTCTAGCCGTTGATGCCTTTCTACACTGAGCTTGTGCCGCTGCTGCAAGGATACGAGATGCGGACTCAACTACATGAATCCTTCAACATAGGCGTATGCTTTCTATGGGAACAAAACTAGACATGGCAACAAGGGCAAACAACGCCCATTCTCCTCCAGAGGACATGACATCTCCCAACCCAATCACACGTCCTAGAACCAACGCCGACTGAGAACCGCCTCGATCGATTTCCTCCTCCCCATCAACCGATTATGGTTGATGGCTCTCCCATTTTTTTAGACGTCGGTCGGCATTGGTTTTGCCGAAAAACCGCACCGACAATGTCGATTTTCACCCCTAGTCACCGACACCACAGCTCTTGACACTGCTCGTGATAAAGGGGAGACCTGTCAAATTTGCAGACAAAAGACATTAAAATGTTGGCACCAAATAAAGATACAAAACAATAAGATTTCTGCATGAGAGGTGAAAGAATTTTTTATATAAATAGAATTCTGTTATAAGTATATCAAAAATAGAATTATGTTAATAAGTATAAAAGGAAGGAAGATTTTTGCAGAATAATAAACTCAAGATTCATTTTGTGGCTTCGTATCTCTAGCATCTTGGGCTAGATTTGTGGGATTGGTTGTATCCTTATTTGAGAAGAATGGCGTGATTAATGGTTTCCTAATATCCCCCTCAAATGAAGTTGCAAGACGAGGCTTAATTTGCTTTGGTTGAACTCATAAGTTGCGAGAAAACCTTGTTGGACTTTTTCTCGAATGATGTGGAAATCAACTTCAATATGCTTGTTGTGGGCATGAAAAACAAGATTTGCTGCCATGTAGATAGCAATTTGATTGTCAACAAGAAGAAAAGGAGAACGTGGTTGGGGAATGCTGAGATTGTAACGCTCCGACTCCGAAGGTACAGAGAGTTAACTCCTGTTACCTTATAATCAACTCCAATAATGCTAATATATTTCCAAAATCCAAATATATATACTTCCAATGGCTCCAAAATCAAACATAAATACTTCTAATTTAATTAACCACACATCCTCATATATAAGATCTTCAATACAGTAATCCAAATAAAATAGATCAACTTCTCTACATATCTCAAATATCATAATAGAATGAAATAAAATTGACATAAGTCTCCCCATAAACCATCTAAACATATTGAAATCAATCTACTAAATAAATAATTCACCAACAGCACTAGTACCTCGAGGTACCCAGCTACTATCCAAAGCTAATCTTGCCCACAAACACTATTACTGATCCTCAACTGAACCATCAAAACCATCTGAAAATATTGTGAAGATAAATGGATGAGTTATCAACAACTCCGTAAGCAAAGGACATATACTAGCATGTAAATATGAGTAATTACAAAATTTAGGATGCCAAACAAAATATTTACTTTCAAAATGCAGGAACAATATATTTACTTTCAGAATGCATAATCCAAAACTTATTACAAAACATTAGAGCGAAACTTCCAGAAAACTTTCTTATTCAAAAATCCTTCGGCATATCATAAACTGAGACATCATCTTCATATTATATCGGAGCATCGCATCGGAATAGATACCATTTTTAACCCCCATGGTAGGGTTATAAACCACCATTATACCCATTGTAACACCCCGTATTTTAGTGTTTTTTTAATGAAGGATTATTTTAATTAATTTAATGATTGATTCTCTAGTTTTAGAATTTTGGGAGTTTTAAAATATTATTTTATAATATTTTAAGTTGTGAAAATATTTTATTGGGCTTTCTTCTTATTAATTATTATTTCAGATTTAAATTGATCTTTGATTTAAATTGGTTCGTTTATGGGTTTTAAAATTATTGTTGTTTTATTTAAAGCTTTTCACTGCGTTTGATTAATTTTAATTGGTGTTCTATGATTTAATTTCCTTTTATTTTAAAGTATGTTTATTGTTGGAGTTTAATATTTATTTTAATTAGTTTTGAGTTTATTTTGTTTTATTTAATTTACTGGTTTAAAAATAATGTTTTGAGGATCAGTTGTGACTCGAAAGTGGTGAGGATTGGACCTCATTTCTTTTCCCCTATCTTTTCTTTTTCCTCTTTCCTTTTTCTCTTCCTTTTCTTTTCTTTTCTTTCTTTTTTTTTTTTTTCTTCTTCCCCGTCGGTTTCACCCAGCCCCGCGTCACTCTCTCTCTCCTCTCCCACGTGTTTTCGGTCTACAGCCACCGGCGCCGCCTCCGGCCGGCCGTGGCCCTCACCGCCGGCACCACCGGCTTCCCCACCTGCCGGCGAGCTACCCCTCCAAATCTCAGCCCACGCCGCGCCGCCGTTAGCCTCCGAGAGCCGTGCGAAGCCGTAGGCTTCTCCTCGCCGTTCCGCCGCCGTCCGGCCACCATTGGCCACCATTTCTTCACCACTTCTTCACCGGCCCAATACCAAGCTTTTCCACCCAAACCCAGCCCCGATCCGTCGCCGGAGCCGCCCGTGCGAGCTCCATTTCCGATTTGCTATTCTCGGCCTTAAACCACCATTTCGGCCGCCACCCACGGCCAACTTTCACTACCATTAGCTTCACCGACCTCAATAGGCCCTACCCTATCAATTTCAAGTCTTCGTTTGACTCCGTGCAAATTTGGGTTTACAGTGTATTCGGCCACAGTGTTTTTACACTGTGGAGTTGCTGATTTGGTGCTTCCAGTTCCTCCGTGATCCTCCTAAAATTATTATCAAGCGCTGTAAGTATTTCTCCAAAAGACTTTTAAGACTTTAATATATTTTTGCACTAACTTGTTTTATAAACTGTGAATTGGTTATCTGATTGAGCTGATAACTGTTGGTTGTTGATTTCATGGCATTGTGCACGCATGCGTGGGTGCGTGTGTGTTTTATAAAATTATATTTAAGGCTTTTTGGGTGCGTGTGTATCACCCCCAAGCCGAGATGGGATATTATCTCGGTGGAGCTCCTCTGGACACTCGGGAGCGGAATATACTGAGTGTCGTCCCCTGGGGCTTTTGCCCGGGACTTGGACGAGATGGTAGCGCTCTCGATCCGACTCCGTGACTCCTCGGGCTGGCGGGGGTCAGAGGATGCCTGGCTATGTACGCGGTGGGCGCGGAACTGGGCATCACTCATGTATCACTTGCACGGTCGTTACCCGTGGGGTGAAGATGGGAAGCCAGAGTATGTGGATGGTCCCTAGGGGAGGCCATGGTGCATACGGTTAAAATTGGAATTAAAGGAATTATTCCTGGATTTGTTAATCAATGCCAAATGGTGTTTTTGGCGTGAGTGAGAAAATTGTGTTTTTGAGAAATGTGTTTTTCTCGGGTTTTTACGCTTGGGTCATCATGAGCATGCATAGAGTTGGTTGTTTAAATATATTTATTGTCTTTGAGTTTTCTGGGTTTTACTTACCTGCGGTTCCATTTTTGTGGAACTGTAGATTTCGATGCAGGTTTTGATGAGGCAGAGCCCGAGGATGCGGCTCCGCCTGAGGAGTAGGGACATGGCTATTTTTGTGTTGAAGATCATTTCTGTTTTTGTTTATTGTATTTTATTTGACTTGAAGCTGTTTTGTAAACAAAATTGTATTATGTTGACATGTGGATTTTCAGTACTCTGATATTGTATTAAACTCTGGTACTTAGTTATTTGACTTTACCGTTCCGCTGCGTATTTTATTGTACACGTGTTGCATTGCACACACTCAGCACATGTCGATGGGGTGCGTGACCGTGTTGTCATCATCCCGGGTGTCTCGATTTCCGTGTGTGTCCGTACATGGAAGTTGGGGGCGCCACAGGTGGTATCAGAGCGGTTTGGCTCTGGGTAAAGCCACGTGTCCCTTAGGTGAAGTACCAGAATCTTTTTTAAGCTTGATTTGAAGTAGTTTTGAAGTTATTTCTTTTTATATGATGTGTTGTTTTATTTGTTTTATTTGTTTAATTGGTTTTGTTTTGCGTTCTAATCGGAACTAAAGGGTGGTTGAGGTTTATGCTTTGACAGAAAATGGTTAGGCCAAGGAGACAAGATAAGGAACCTATAGAGGAATCATCTCAAGGCGAGATTGATAATGCCATTGCTAGAGCCTTGACTAGAATGGCAGACCTCTTTCACCAGAATGTCAGACCGCCACCAGTTGATCAAAACTTGGTTATGCAAGTGGGGTGTTCTTATGAGAGGTTTCTCAAGCACAGGACCCCTATGTTCTTTGGTGTTGAAGATCCTCTCCAAGCTGAAGGATGGATCAACGGGATTGAGAGGACCTTTGAGATTTGTGGGTGCACTGAAGCTCAACAAATTCTGTATGCCAGTTATTTGTTGCAAGGAGAAGCAGCAAATTGGTGGAGGGCGAAGCGGAACCTCCTGGAAAGAGAGTTTGGATCCTTAGCCGCGGTGTCGTGGCAGCGTTTCAAGAAGGAGTTTGATGATCGGTTTTTCCCTCCTGCCGTAAGAAGACAAAAAGCTCGGGAATTCAATAATCTGGTTCAGGGGAATATGACGGTGGACCAGTATTCACGTGCTTTCTTGGAGCTCGGGCGTTTTGCGCCCCATCTTGTTGCCACTGAAGAGTTGCAAGTTGAGCGTTTTCAAGAAGGTCTGCGTCCTGAGATACGCAAATTCGTGATTTGTCAGCGAGCTACTTCTCTCCATGAGTTGATTGATCTGGCTTCTATGGTGGAGCGAGAGAATAGTTTGGCTATAAGCTCTCCTCCAGGCCAGAAGAGGAGGAGTTTTGCTGGAGAAGGTAGCAGTTCTGGGTCTCCACAGAAGTTTGTTCAGAGGATTGGGTCTCGATCTCAGGCAGCTCCTGGGGTACGTATGGGAGGTCGAGCTCCAGTTTGCCCCAGATGTAATAGAGCTCACGAGGGTGAGTGTCAACCGGGTGGAATTCGATGTTATAGATGTGGTCAGCCGGGACATCTATATCGTGAGTGCCCTAATCAAACTCAGAGAAGTCGAGGGGGCCGACGTGGTGGAGGAGCTAACCAGAGGCAAATGGTTCAAGCCAGAGTTTATTCTATGACCCCTGGAGATGTGGATTATGAGTCGCCAGCTACCCAGGATGCTGGTGTGATTACAGGTATGAGTTTAATTTAATTTTTGGATTTGGTGTTTGGTTGTTTGTTTGCTTGATTTTGTTTGGGGTGTATGTGTGCTTCAGGAAGAGTTCGTCTCTATGATTTTTATGCTTGTACGTTGTTTGATTCGGGGGCATCTCAGTCTTTTGTATCAGCCACCTTTGCGCGGTTGTGTAACTTGGTCACGGAGCCTTTACCCCAGTTTTTGGTTGTTGCTCTTCCTAATGGGGAGACGGTGTGTTGCTCCAAAATCGCTTTGGGTTGTCCTTTGGATTTTGGTGGAAGGACACTTGATGCGGATTTAATTGTTTTCCAGTTGTTGGGTTTCGATATTATTCTTGGTATGGATTGGCTGTATCGGTATTCTGCAAGTATTAATTGTAGAAACCGGATGGTTAGCTTTCAACTTCCGGATGGGGATTATTTGGAATATGTGGGAAGTAAGTTGAAGGCGAAGCCGACAATTATATCTGCAGTGCAAGCAAGGAGAGATATAGCTTGTGGAGCCGATGCATATTTGGTTCAAGTGGTGTCTGCGCCATCCGAGAAGAAGTCTTTGATGGATATTCCTGTTGTGGGAGAATTTCCAGATGTGTTTGCAGATGAGTTGCCAGGGTTGCCTCCAGTTCGTGAGTTGGAGTTTGCTATTGATTTGGAACCTGGAGCCGCTCCTGTGCACAAGGCTCCATATCGTATGGCACCAGCTGAATTGAAAGAGTTGAAGATCCAGTTGCAAGAATTGGTTGACAAGGGTTTTATTCAGCCAAGTACGTCGCCATGGGGAGCGCCAGTTTTGTTTGTCAAGAAGAAGGATGGTTCTCTCAGAATGTGTATCGACTACCGGGAACTCAATAAAGTGACCATCAAGAATAAGTACCCGCTTCCCCGTATAGATGATTTGTTTGATCAGCTTCAGGGAGCAGCTGTTTTCTCCAAGATTGACTTAAGATCGGGATACTACCAGTTGAGGATAAGGGATAAAGATGTTCCCAAGACTGCTTTTAGGTCGCGGTATGGTCATTATGAGTTCAAGGTGATGCCTTTTGGGTTGACTAATGCTCCTGCAGCTTTTATGGATTTGATGAACCGAGTTTTTCGACCGTATCTGGATTCTTTTGTGGTGGTATTCATTGATGATATTATGATTTATTCTCGAGACTTGGAAGAGCATGCTTATCATCTTCGTCTGGTGCTTGGAAAATTAAGAGAGCATCAGTTGTATGCTAAGCTCAGTAAATGTGAATTTTGGCTGGAAGAAGTCAAATTTCTTGGTCATGTAATTTCTCGAGATGGAGTGGCTGTTGATCCTAGCAAGGTGGAAGCTGTTTTGTCTTGGCCACGTCCTTCAACGGTGCGCGAGATTCGGAGTTTCTTGGGACTTGCCGGGTATTATCGGAGATTTGTTGAAGGTTTTTCTCGATTATCCGGACCTCTCACCGCTTTGACTAGAAAGAATGTTGAGTTTGTTTGGTCAGATCGATGCGAGAGGAGTTTTCAAGAATTGAAGAAAAGACTGACAACAGCTCCTGTTTTGGCACTTCCAGAGCCACACAAGCCGTTTGTGGTTTTTAGTGATGCATCTAAGTTTGGTTTGGGATGCGTTCTTATGCAAGAGGGACGAGTTGTTGCTTATGCATCTCGTCAGTTGAAAGTTCATGAGAAGAATTATCCTACTCATGATTTGGAATTGGCAGCTGTGGTGTTTGCTCTTAAGATTTGGCGTCATTATCTGTATGGAGAAGTCTGTGAAGTCTTCACTGATCACAAGAGTTTGAAGCATTTGTTTTCTCAGAAGAATCTCAACATGAGGCAGAGGCGATGGTTAGAGCTGATTAGCGACTATCAATGTGAGATCAAGTATCATCCAGGGAAAGCTAATCTGGTTGCTGATGCCTTGAGTAGGAAGTCTCAGTTAGTGGATGAGGCAGAGTCGTCTGGGTTGGACTCTCTCCTTTATGGGATGAGGAGACTTCTTATTGAGAGTTCGCAGCAGGAAGAATTGCTCTCTTCAGTTTTGAATGTTCGAGTAGTGGATTTTGAAGAATTGAAGACTCTCCAGAGAAGGGATTCAAAGTTGTTAGATATCAGAAAGAGAGTCAGGAAGTCTAGAGGACCCATGCACTACAGTTTGGATAAAGATGGTGTTCTTCGGTTTCGGGATCGAAGAGTGATTCCCAGAGATTCAGAATTTAAGGAGAGAATCTTGGCAGAAGCTCATACAGCTCCTTATTCAGTTCATCCTGGAAGCACAAAGATGTATCGAGATTTAAAGAGGAATTTCTGGTGGGAAGGTATGAAGACGGATATCGCCCTGTTTATTGAAAAGTGTGATACGTGCCGTCAAGTTAAGGCTGAGCATCAAAGACCTGCTGGTAAGCTTCAACCTCTCCCTATTCCTGAGTGGAAGTGGGATGACATTTCTATGGATTTTGTAGTGGGTCTTCCGAGAACTCCTAGTGGAAAGAATTCAGTTTGGGTGATCGTGGATCGGTTGACCAAGAGTGCCCATTTCTTGCCTGTAAATAATGCTGACTCTTTGGGTAAATTAGCACGGTTGTATGTTAAGGAAGTTGTGAGACTGCATGGTGTACCCAAGAGTATTGTGTCAGACAGGGACCCGCGGTTCACGTCGCGTTTTTGGAAGAGTTTGCAGGCAGCTCTAGGCACTACTTTGAAGTTCAGCACTGCTTATCATCCTCAAACTGACGGTCAGTCTGAGCGTACTATTCAGACTTTGGAGGATATGTTGCGGGCATGTGTTATGGAATTCCAAGGGAGTTGGGAAAACCAGCTGTCGTTAATTGAATTTGCTTATAATAACAGTTTTCATGCTTCCATTCAGATGGCCCCGTATGAAGCGTTGTATGGGAGGAAGTGTAGATCACCCTTGTGTTGGGATGAAGTGGGTGAGAGTAGTTTAATTGGACCTGAGTTGATTCAAGAGATGAAAGATCAAGTTCGGGTTATAAGGGCCAAAATGGCAGCAGCGCAGAGTCGTCAGAAGAGCTATGCTGATACGAGGAGAAGAGACTTGTCTTTCGAGGAAGGTGACTGGGTTTATCTCAAAGTCTCTCCTATGAAGGGCGTTAAACGCTTTGGCAAGAAAGGAAAGCTTAGCCCAAGATATGTTGGACCTTTTCAGATTTTGGATAAGGTTGGGGCTGTTGCTTACAGGATTGCTTTGCCAGAGTATTTTGGAGAGATTCATAATGTGTTCCATGTGTCCTCGTTGAAGAAAAGTTTTGGTCAGCTAGAGCCGCGTTTTGTCGATCCAGAACGCATTCAACTGCAGCCTGACCTTACTTATGAGGTTGCCCCGACGCAGATTGTGGATTGGAAGGAGCAAAGGTTGAGATCTAAGTCGATACCTTTGGTAAAGGTAGCTTGGGGTGATCCGTTGGCTCAAGATTTCTCTTGGGAAAGAGAAGCGGACATGATGGAGCAATACCCCTTTTTGTTTGGATGAATGGCGGTATGTCTCTTAAGCCTATCTTTTTGTTGCATTTCATGCCTGTCATTAGCATTGATGTTTGACCCTACAATTTCGAGGACGAAATTTATTTTAAGGGGGGGAGATTGTAACACCCCGTATTTTAGTGTATTTTAATGAAGGATTATTTTAATTAATTTAATGATTGATTCTCTAGTTTTAGTATTTTGGGAGTTTTAAAATATTATTTTATAATATTTTATTGGGCTTTCTTCTTATTAATTATTATTTCAGATTTAAATTGATCTTTGATTTAAATTGGTTCGTTTATGGGTTTTAAAATTATTGTTGTTTTATTTAAAGCTTTTCACTGCGTTTGATTAATTTTAATTGGTGTTCTATGATTTAATTTCCTTTTATTTTAAAGTATGTTTATTGTTGGAGTTTAATATTTATTTTAATTAGTTTTGAGTTTATTTTGTTTTATTTAATTTACTGGTTTAAAAATAATGTTTTGAGGATCAGTTGTGACTCGAAAGTGGTGAGGATTGGACCTCATTTCTTTTCCCTATCTTTTCTTTTTCCTCTTTCCTTTTTCTCTTCCTTTTCTTTTCTTTTTCTTCTTTTTCTCTCTCCTCCCGTTCGGACCTCTCCCGCGCGTCTTTCTCTCTCTTCTCTCTCTTCTCTCTCACGTCCAAACGGACTTACCGTCGCTGCGCCGCCTCCGGCCGGCCGTGGCCCTCACCGCCGGCACCACCGGCTTCCCCACCTGCCGGCGACCTACCCCTCCAAATCTCAGCCCACGCCGCGCCGCCGTTAGCCTCCGAGAGCCGTGCGAAGCCGTAGGCTTCTCCTCGCCGTTCCGCCGCCGTCCGGCCACCATTGGCCACCATTTCTTCACCACTTCTTCACCGGCCCAATACCAAGCTTTTCCACCCAAACCCAGCCCCGATCCGTCGCCGGAGCCGCCCGTGCGAGCTCCATTTCCGATTTGCTATTCTCGGCCTTAAACCACCATTTCGGCCGCCACCCACGGCCAACTTTCACTACCATTAGCTTCACCGACCTCAATAGGCCCTACCCTATCAATTTCAAGTCTTCGTTTGACTCCGTGCAAATTTGGGTTTACAGTGTATTCGGCCACAGTGTTTTTACACTGTGGAGTTGCTGATTTGGTGCTTCCAGTTCCTCCGTGATCCTCCGTAAATTATTTTAAAGCGCTGTAAGTATTTCTCCAAAAGACTTTTAAGACTTTAATATATTTTTGCACTAACTTGTTTTATAAACTGTGAATTGGTTATCTGATTGAGCTGATAACTGTTGGTTGTTGATTTCATGGCATTGTGCACGCATGCGTGGGTGCGTGTGTGTTTTATAAAATTATATTTAAGGCTTTTTGGGTGCGTGTGTATCACCCCCAAGCCGAGATGGGATATTATCTCGGTGGAGCTCCTCTGGACACTCGGGAGCGGAATATACTGAGTGTCGTCCCCTGGGGCTTTTGCCCGGGACTTGGACGAGATGGTAGCGCTCTCGATCCGACTCCGTGACTCCTCGGGCTGGCGGGGGTCAGAGGATGCCTGGCTATGTACGCGGTGGGCGCGGAACTGGGCATCACTCATGTATCACTTGCACGGTCGTTACCCGTGGGGTGAAGATGGGAAGCCAGAGTATGTGGATGGTCCCTAGGGGAGGCCATGGTGCATACGGTTAAAATTGGAATTAAAGGAATTATTCCTGGATTTGTTAATCAATGCCAAATGGTGTTTTTGGCGTGAGTGAGAAAATTGTGTTTTTGAGAAATGTGTTTTTCTCGGGTTTTTACGCTTGGGTCATCATGAGCATGCATAGAGTTGGTTGTTTAAATATATTTATTGTCTTTGAGTTTTCTGGGTTTTACTTACCTGCGGTTCCATTTTTGTGGAACTGTAGATTTCGATGCAGGTTTTGATGAGGCAGAGCCCGAGGATGCGGCTCCGCCTGAGGAGTAGGGACATGGCTATTTTTGTGTTGAAGATCATTTCTGTTTTTGTTTATTGTATTTTATTTGACTTGAAGCTGTTTTGTAAACAAAATTGTATTATGTTGACATGTGGATTTTCAGTACTCTGATATTGTATTAAACTCTGGTACTTAGTTATTTGACTTTACCGTTCCGCTGCGTATTTTATTGTACACGTGTTGCATTGCACACACTCAGCACATGTCGATGGGGTGCGTGACCGTGTTGTCATCATCCCGGGTGTCTCGATTTCCGTGTGTGTCCGTACATGGAAGTTGGGGGCGCCACACCCATGGCTGGGGCGTATACCATGTTTCACTCCCGTGGTAGGGTTATAAACCATCATTATACCCGTGGCTGGACCGTATACCATATTTCACCCCGTGGTAGGGCTATAAACCACCATTATACTCGTGGCTGGGCCATAACAGAAACATAATAGAATATCATCATAACTAGATCATATTCAGATACAGAATCAGAAATTCATGCCAAGGTTTTTCAGTTGCCACATCATATCAAAACAAAGTATTAAGTAGTTTTAGATCATTTCACATATTCAAGAATAACATAAACAAAACATAAACAAAACTTGTTCATGAAAGTGAAACTTTTTGGATCTCATATTCACTCTTTTTCACAATTCAGAAATAGAATGCTAAAAATCAACTCATGTCTACACTAGTCATGACAAAAAGTACCATTCTTATACATATTTCATGAGTAAATGCAAAACAAATATTTGAGTCTATTTCACATTTCTTTTCAAAACAAACATGCATATTTTAAAAATCAATCTCGTTTCATTTTCTTTTTATGCAAAGACTAGTATAGGAACTTTGCTTACCTAATTCTTGTAGAGAGTTACCTAAGCTTTGGACTCGAGCTCTATCAATGTCACAACCTAAATAGAAAATTATCACTATCACGTTAATAACTCATATCCAATCGTATCCAAAGCCTACAAGCAAAAACATTTAGAAATAGCCCAACACTAATACATTCCTCAAAACCAACACCAAACCAACAACAAGTACATCTCCAAAACCAACAATGGCAACTCCTGCATCTAAAACATAACTCAAACAACCACGTCAACTCCAACATTCAATATAAAATCTCAGCACAGCCACCATATATTTTTAATCATCCAACACTTCAATCCCGGGCATCTACACCACTCATAACACATCCAACACAACCAGCTCAAACACACATTGCACACACAATCAATAAACCACCCTGAGCAGCCACTAATCAACTCCATTCGCCACACATCAACTCAAATCACCACACTTTAATATAAATAATTAAAATAACTAAAATTTAAATCACAAAAATCCCTTTTTTAACTAAGCGATGAACAAAAAAGAAAAGAGAGTAACGTGGTCTTACTAGCGGTGGGCTCTTTGACAAAAATTGACAAACACAAGGGGGGCACTGCTCGATGGAGGAGAAACACTCTGTGAAAATAAAATGAATGTGTGGTTAAAGTGTGTGTATGTAACACCCCACTTAATTAAGCCCTGATTAACCCTTAAGTACTCTAGATTAGAGTTTTAATTATGAGTTAATTACTTATATTAAGGTTGATAGTGAGGTTAGCCTTAATCTTGGTACTTAGTGTCGTTAAGATAAGGATTAGAGAGGCAAGCACAATAGTGATCTTAGTGAGGCTTTTTAGGACCTTAGAGAATTCATGGGCCAACCCAAGAAACCTTGAACCAAGCCCTTAGAAAATCAAGACTAGTTTTGGCCCAAGCTTAAGGAAGGCATAAGGCCTTTGGGCCAAACTTGGTATAGAATGGACCTATGGCCCAATTAGGCCAAGTCAAACCTTTTCAAGCCCATCTTAGTGGATCTTGAGGTTTCTTTTTAACCCTAAGAATCTAGAAATGAGGCTCCTCTTACTCAAGCCCAAGAGCCCATAAACCATGAATCCACACACTTGGCCCTTTTTAAAGCCCACAAGGCCCAAGCTATGTTTGGGTTATTTCACCATTCAAGACCAAAAGCTCAATACACCATACCATTGGTTTCCTTAAGCCCAAACCATACCCTAAGTACCCAAATTAAGTTTTAAAAATTGGCTAAGGCCATTAACCATCATACTTGAGGTTAGTGCACTTTAACCCATGCTTTGAAGCTTAATTGTGCTTAATCTTTTTTTAAACCTTTTAATTCAAATTTTCTTGAATTAATGCTTCATTACCTCATAATTAGACCTCACTAATACCCTAGACAAACCTCCCCACATGTCATTAAGATAAATGACATATCAAGTCCAAACCTTGCATCAATTGGTTTTGTGCATTACCCTTTGTATGCTTAGACTGTTTTGCCCTTGGGCCCAATATTTTTGTGGCTTGTCCACAGGGTAATATGGTCCTTAAACACCTTATGAGACCTCTTCAAACCCAGATTAAGCTTTGAATGAGTTTGGTTTCAAGAACCAAACCAAACCACCAAACTGATTCAACCTAGGAAGCTAGTTGGATGCAAATTGTTTTGGTTGAGTTTCAACAACCCATTTGCCATGGTTTGAACCACCATCCCATGCCACCTCCTTCACCACCCAATCCCCAAGAGGTCCCATGTCCATCATTAGCATTTGACTCAGATTTTCTACCCAAAAACTATCCAAAACTGAAACTCAACAAAAAACCAATTTGGCAAGTTGAAGCCATTGAACCAGCTGGTTAGCAAGGGAAGATTACATGACTTTTTTTCGACTAAACCATGCCCCACAACTTGGCCACTATTGTAGGACCATTGTAGCCATAGTAGGGAATAAATCATGGTAGTTTCAGGCCACTACTCAAGAGGACACAAACTAATGAAAACAATCTGAAAATTTCAGCAAGCACCTCCATTGCGTCACCTTATTTCGGGCTGCACCTTCATGATCACTTGGCAGACAACTCTCCACCTTCTACCACCACAAAAAGTCTTCAAGAAATGACCTTACTCCTGTACAAATCAGCCATGGTGATGATTCAATAGGATAAGTCAAGACAATGAACAAAACTGTCCAAAGAAACTCACTCTGAACTCTTCAGCCCCATGAATGGTTTTGTTTGATTTTCCTTCTATTTCTTCTGCACCATGACTTGACAAGCCCCCATAGGAGTAATTTAACAACTATACAAGTGAAATCATGGTGGTTTAGACCATATACATGTGATGACACAAGTGATGGTTTAAACAAGTGCATAAGATGACACAAGTGATGGAGTGCAAATCGAAAAAATTCAAATTCATACACCACCTTCCACCAATCTCCTTGGACCAAGACCAACGTCCCCTCCCTTTGGCGGCCTATAAAAGTCCCCCTCACCCCCTCCCTTCATTTCCTCCACATCTCAGCTCCAAGCTTCCTCTTGAGCCTTGAAGAGCACTTCTCCCTCTTAGAGATTAAAAGTGTAAAACTGAGTGAGTTTTTGGTTAGTTCTTGGAATGCCACAAAATTTGTAAGTTTTCTTGATTTTGATCTTAGTTAACATGTAAAGTTTTTTTTTCAAGTACTGGTATGAAATTTGGTTGAGTTTTGAGAAGGTTATCATGCTTAGTTCAAAACCGGGTCAATTAAGAGAATGTTTGAATAATTAAATAATTTTAATTTGAAATTTAGTTACGGCACGTCTTACGCATGATTTGATATGATTTATCATTGTCTTAAAATGATTATGGAAAGTTTAAATTGTGGTTAAAAGCATGCCATGTTAGGTTTTGAATCTATCTTATTTTGATCATCAAGCATGTATCGGTTTTGAACATATTGGTGATTAAGGATATTTTAACCATGATTAAATGTTGGGATGAACTTGATTACCCAAGTATTACCCTTAATTATGTCATTAAAAATGTTCATGATCATTTGTGATTAGAGAAAATCCCATATACATGCATTCATAGGGATTAATAATTGAAAACATACTTAGGCATCAATTAAAGTGCATGCCAGGGGTTGGGACTGTTTGGGCAAGTTTCACTTTTATTTTTGAAAATACAAGGGTATATATGGTTTTATAATGTCAAAAATATGAATTTCATGAAATTTGGTTAAATTTGGAGTTAGTTTTCAATTAGTAAAAATTTAGGGCCTAAATGACAATTTTTGAAAGTCTAGGGGTATTTTTGTAAATAACCAATTTTTGAAGCCTTTGTTTGTGAACCTTATCCATAGAAATATTAATCCTAACTCAGTACACACTTTATTTATGCAGCTATGGAATTATTTTCAAATTACTCAGGAAGTTAGTAAGTTGGCCTTTAACTTACACCTTGATAAATTATTTATGATTTATTGATAAATGTCACATTCATGTTTCAATTATCATTTTGAGCATAAAATAACCTGTTATATGATACATTGAGTGCACACTTACATGACATGTGATATTTTCACCATTTTTAACATATTGCATATAAATATCATTTTCATATGAAAACTTGCTACATATGCACATGTCATGAAATAGATTTTTCAAGTATAGCATGAAAATAATTTTTGTCACAACCTTAAAAGCTAGGATGGAGAATTATCCTAGTGGAACTCCTCTGTCCACTCTGGAGTGTTTAAGAATGGAGTGGTAACCCCTAGGTTGACGAAGAACAGTCAACAGGCTTCGAATTGGTTTTTTTTAATGAACGTCGAAACGAAGTCAACATGTTATGACACTTAACGCTAATGGATGTACATGTTATGAATTTTATGATGTTATGTTATATTACAAATGTATAAAGAACGAGTCTATAGACAACGTAGTTTCAACGTGAGTTGTGCTACGGTTACCGGCAGGTACTCACAGTGCATTTGGGGATCTGTGATGTTACCACATGTTATGATGCTAATTTCTAATAATGAAGAAACTTTATGATGAAATTATGTTTTAAAAAATGATGGCAAAAATGTTTATTGAAGGAAAACCTGTGTCTCCATTTTTCTAAAATGTTGAGGCATCTGGATGGGAGACATGCATACTGATTTTTGTTTCTGCATTTCATGCATTGCATACTTATCATTCTTCATGCTTAATTTATCTTTATGCACATTGGTTGTTTTACTTATTGAGATTTCGAGTAAATCTCACCCTTTGTGGGACCACTATCATTCCACTTGGAATGATAGAAGTTATGCCAGGTCTTAAGAAGATCGACCTAGATGGAGCACTGGATCTGATTGATTGAGGAGGAGCTTGACCTCAAGAGGAGACTAGATTTGATCATCATGTTTATAGCTCTAGTCCTTCATGCTCTAGATCGCATGAAGCGATTAATTTAACTTTAAAGACTTTAATATTTAGTTGTATTAAGTTATGCTACGATTTGGCTTTGAACTTATGATGATCAGTAATGCATTGGGATGTTTTAGTTATTCTGGCATAAGTTCTATTTTCACCCTTCTATCCGCTATGGTTATTACATACTACTAGTTCCATACTAGGACACATTGCATACTTCGTTCCATCCCAAGCAAAGGTTGTGGGCGTCACAGCGTGCAACTAGGTAAAAACAAAGAGTTCATGAGAGTTTGAGTGAGTAAGATTCTGTGTGTAAAAAGGCATTGCCGTGGGGAGTGCGTGAAAAATAGAGGAAAAATAGGGCCTGGGTGCACATAAACAGAGGGAAAAAAATTAGAGTGAGATCGGACAGTGGAATGGAGATTTACCAACGTTAGGAGTTCTGGTGAGAGGGCACGACGGCAACCCAAAAATCTGTGGTCAGATGCAAACACCTAAAATCTCAAATCTATTGAAAAGAAAAATACAGGGAGAGAGAGAGAGAGAGAGAGAGAGAGAGAGAGAGAGAGAGAGAGAGAGAGAGAGAGAGAGATGCTAACCTTGGTTTACACCAGTGGTCGAAACCTAGGTGCACCAAAATCACTGAAATTGCAAGAGATAGAGGATACAGGAGGGAGGTCTGCACTTTAGAGATAAAGAGAGGGAGAGTGGTTGGTTGGGAGGTTTGAAAATGAGGAAGGAAAGAAGAAAATAACTGCATAGGCGTGGGAAAAAATAGTGGGCAGTTTACGGGGAGGAGAAGAAAAGAAAAAGGAAGGGGAAAGTCACTTACTGAAAACAACAGCGTCTGGGGTTTCAAAGATGAGTTGCTGTGAGCCTGGGCTAGGCCTGTTATTACAAAGAACATGTAAAAGGTAGGAGAGCTAAAGTAGCTCTGCAACAACATTGGACATAGCTTTATATTCAGCTTCAGAATTGGAGCGGGAGACAGAAGACTGTTTCTTGGCAGACCAAGAGATGATGTTGCTCCCAAGGAAGGTGCAGTATCCTGAGGTGGAGCGACGAGTTTCATTGCAACTGGCCCAATCAGAGTCAGAGAAACCATAGAGATTGAGACCTGGTTAGCTACAAAGTTGAAGTCCAAGTGTAATGGTGCCATGCACGTATCTGAGAATCCGTTTAACAAGTTGATAGTGTCCTTGTATAGGAGAATGCATGAACTGAGAGAAAAAATTCACACTGAAGGATAAGTTAGGCCATGTAGAGGTGAGATATTGTAAAGCTCCAAGTATACTCCGATAGTGAGTAGGGTCATGAAATGGATCTGTGGTTGTTTTCGTCATGTCCTTTGGAGAGATGGGGGTGTTCATCGGCTTGCACCCTTCCATTTGAGCTCGTTGAATGATGTCAAGAGCATAGTGGGATTGGGACAAGAGTAAACCATTAGGAGTACGAGTAATTTGAACACCGAGAAAATAATGGAGAAAGCCAAGATCTTTCATATCAAATTATTTATGAAGGTCAAAAATAAAATTTTTTGGAAGAGTAGTATTGGACCCTGTTAAAAGAATATCATCAACATAAAGAAATAGCACTAAGATGTCACCCTCGTTTTTGTAAATAAAAAGGGACGGGTCGACAACACTACAAAAGAAACCATATTTTTTCAAAAACGTGCTAAAACATGCAAGCCATGCATGTGGTGCTTGTTTAAAGACCATACAAGGCCTTTTGTAATTTGCAAACAAGATTTGGAAAAACAGGATCAAAAAAACTAGGAGGTTGTTCCATAAAAAGAGTTTCTTGAAGAGAACCATGTAAAAGAGCATTTTTAACATCTAATTGGCAAATATTCCAATTTTTTGAAAGGGCAATAGAAAGCACAAGTTTGATGGTACCTTGTTTGATGACGGGAGAAAAAGTCTCATGGTAATCGATGCCATCAACTTAATCGTATCCTTTGATGACTAAACATGCCTTAAGGCATTCTAGAGTACCATCAGGATTGAGTTTTGGTTTATAAACCCATTTATTGTCAATTACATGCATGTTGGATTCTCTAGCAACTAAATTCCAAGTTTTATTTTTTTTAAGAGCATGCAATTCTTCTTGCATAGCTTTAACCCATCCCTCATGTTATAAAGCAGTTTTAACAGTCTTAGGGACTTGAGGGATGGATGTAACAACACTATGGAGATTTGCATATTTAGGATTAGGTTTAGAAATACCTGCCTTCCTCCGTGTGACCATGGAATGAGCATTGTCTGTAGGGATATTAGTGGGTAAAGCCATAGGAGGACCAGAGGGCGTGATAATAGGGGGACTCTCTATCTCAGTGATGCTATGGCTGGTTGTTACCTCTAAGGTGGTGCTCGGGTTGGGAAGCTAGATGATGTGTGAGGGTGAATCAATGGGAGATAGCATGGATGATGTGGATGCAGATGAAGGAGGTTGATCAAGCCAATCTGAAAATGATGTAAGAGTGTAAGTGGCAGGTGGGTGTGAATGAAGTGTGTTTTGGTTTTTGTAAGGAAATCTTTCTTTATCAAACACCACATGTCGAGAGACAAACATCTTTCCTCATTGAGATGAAAAACATTTGTATCCTTTATGCTTGTAGTTGTAACCCACGAAAATGCATGGCACCGTTTTAGGATCAAACTTATTATTTTTGGTGTGCCAAGTATAAGGATTTTACAGCCAAAAACATGAAAAGATTTATAATCAGGATGTTTGCCATAGACTTTTTAAAATGGAGAGTCACTATGATTAGCAAGGGATGACAAACGATTAATTAAAAAGGTAGCAGTGGAGAAGGTGTCCACCCAAAAGTGTTTTGGCATACCACAATGATAGAGCATAGTAAGGCCAAGCTCATGAATGATTCGATGGCGATGCTCAATGACACCATTTTGTTCTGGTGTATGTGGGCAAGATAGTTGATGGACTATACCAAGTTCCTGCAAGTAATTAGCGAAAGTAGTGCTAACAAATTTTCCCCCACCATCACTCTGCAAGATTTTTATCTTGCGAGAGAATTGTCGTTCAATAAAAGTAACAATGGCATGAAAATGGGTAAACATTTTAGATTTTTTTTGCAACGAAATAAGCCATATATATCAACCATAATCATCAACAAGACATGCATAGTATAAAAATTTATCATTGGGAATAATATGTTCTGGTCCCCAAAGATCACAATGAAAATTTTCAAACAGTCCATAATCATTATTTAAATGAGGTAAAAAAGGTAATTTGCTAAGTTTGCCTAGTTGACAACTTTCACAAATCTGAACGTTATTTTGGCCTCTCAATGGGACAAATCCTTTGGAATGCAAAGTTTGAACAACAGCAGATTGCAGATTACCTAGCCGCTGGTGCCAAATATCACCATCCACCTTTTGAAAACGCATGGAAAAGTTTGCCTCTAGTAAAGTCTTGATGGTATACAAGTTACCCCTCTTGATTCTTCTGAGAATGATCCGTTTGTCCCATTTTCCTTAATAGCAAAGCCAAACAATTAAACTCACAATTAATAGGATAATCATTGGTCAGTTGGCCAACAGATAAAAGATTACGCTCTAAATGGGGAACAAGCAATACATTATCAAGAGTAAGAGTATGTGATTTATGACGTAAGATAGATTGTCTAATATGTGTAATAGTTAATAGCATACCATTTCCAACCATTACATGATCAGTGCCACACTCAATGCCATATGCCAAGCCCTCCAAAAATGTATAGACATTTTTAAAGGAAGGTTCTTATGCCAAATCCAAGCATGCCAATCCAGAGGAGAACCTCTAACATGAATACAATTCCAAGCAGATTTGGTAGAGAACATACCTGTCTTTGTAGGAGTCCAAACAAGAACATCCTTTCCATAATTAGGCCGAGATAAAGAGATTAAAATCTCATCCACCTTATCCTGTCCTACTAAGCTTTCCAAAAGATCCACATCCTAACTATCCGACAACCGACAGTCTTTAATTTTTTGCAATGGAGAACCCACTAGTGCTATCTCATTCATTAGGGGACCATTATCCCTCCATTTATCATACCAGGAAAAAATCTCACCTTCTCTAATCTTCCATTTAGAATTATTCAACAACAATGGAATACAATTAGCAACCATTCGCCAAAATCTAGACCCTATAGAGGCATGTATTAGGAACCAAGGCTTTGATCCCACATATTTTGCTTTGAAAAAATTGCCCATAAAGAATTACCTTGAATAAGGTTCTAAGAAAAACGCATATATAAGGCTTTCTAAATGTCCTGAATGGCCCGTAACCCAAGCCCCCCTTCTTCCACAGGTTTGCAAATATGTTTCCACGCCACCCATTTCTTTTTATCTCACCCATCAGATTCTCCCCAAAAGAACTAACTCATCAACCTGTGGATCTTGGAGATAGTAATTTGTGGAACCTGTAAAACAACAAAGAGGTGAATCGCCATGCTAGATATAACATGCCGCAACAGAATGAGTTTTCCACCCGTAGGTAATCATTTTATTCACCATTTCTTCTAAGTGAACCTGCTTAAGTCTCCCCAGAATTATTGGTACTCCCAAGTATTTGAAACGAAAAGTTCCCTCCATGAACCCAGTACTATGTAAAAGTCTCCGCTTTCGCCTAGAGGAAATTTTATTTGAACAATATAAGGCTGATTTTTGTATATTAATAGTCTGTCCGGACCACCTCTCATATTGGCTCAGAATTTGCTAAACAACTCGAACAGACCTCTGACTTCCATTGGAAAATATCATAACATCATCAGCAAACATCAAATGAGAAATAATAGACGTACCTCAGCTTGAGAAAAAAGCCCAAACTTGTGCTCTCGCACACTACCATGGATCAACCAGGATAGTACCTCTTGTTGAATGATGAACAAATAAGGTAACAGCAGATCACCTTGAAGAATACCTCGGCCACCCGGGAAGACCTTGACCGTACCATTCATCATAATCGAATATCAAGGGCTAGAAATACAGAAATGCACCAAATCACATAATTGAGAAGAAAAGCCAAACCTACGCAAGACCATGATCAGAAAAGCCCAATCCACGCGATCATATGCTTTCGCCATATCCACTTTCAACATAATATTGCCCCTATGAAATCTTTTATTAATAGATTGAACCATTTCCTGGGTGAGACTAATGTTCTCAAAGATACTTCGTCTAGGAATAAAGGCACCTTGCTCAGGAGAAATCAGACGAGGCAATAAACCTGTTAAACGAGTTACAATAATCTTGGAGCAAATTTGATAAAAAACAGAACAAAGGCTAATGGGGCAGAACTTATCAAAACCTGTAGGCGACTCCACCTTTGGTATTAACACCAAATATGAGGCCATAAAGAACTTTGGAAGGTGTTTGGACATCAAGAATTCCAATACTACTTTCCACACATCAGCTTTAACCACCTCCCAGCATGTTTTATAGAAACCTGAACCAAATCCGTCAAAACTCGGTGCACTCTAAGATGGAATGGAAGAAAAAGCCTCAAAAACTTTCTCAAGAGTGGGCGGAAGAGTGAGAGAGGCATTTTCCTTCTCTGAAATGATTGGTGCAATGTACTCTTCCAAGCTAGGCTGCTCTACCCATGGATCCCCTTGAAGGAAAGAGGAGAAAAATTCTATTGCCCCTTGGTGAATACTTTCCGGGGTCTCATAAATCACCGTATTCGATTGCATTTCCAACACTCTTTTTCTTCTTTTGTTGGCAAGGCAAGCATGATAAAACTTGGTATTCTGATCGCCATTCACCTGCCATTTTAACTTGGCCATTTGTGCCAATCTCAATTCTTCCCGTCACCTCCAACTAGCCAAATCCAAAACTACCTCATGTAGTTCCCTTTCCAAGTTATCCTCCCAATTTTAATTGAAGTTGTTGCTCAATCTCCTCAACCTGTTTTTCAAGAGCATCAATACGACCCAAAGTATGACCAAAGACCCTTTTATTCCATTCCCGTAGCGCCACCTTTGTGTGCTTTAATTTTCTAGTCAAAATCTGAGTAGCTGACCCATCCACCAGAACATCCCAGGCTGTCTGAACACAATTCAAAAAATCATGGTGATCCACCCACATCTGCTGGAAATGGAACGGAGCCGGGTCATAAGAGAAAGGATCTTTCTTGAATTAAATGAACATGGGAGCTTGATCTGAAGTGGAACGCAACAAATATGAACAAATAGCATTAGGAAACAAAGCAAGAAAAGAACTATCCATCAGAGCAAGATCAAGCTGTGCCCAAGAACGAGCAAGCCCCGATTGCCCATTACACCAAGAAAAAGCACTCCTTTTCGTAGTCATTTCCATAAGACCCCCTTGATGGATCCAATTATTAAAATCCTCCATAGCCCTACTAGGCCGAGGCCTACCTCTCCTTCTTTCTAAATCATTCTGTATAATGTTAAAATCACCCTCAAAGACACAAGGGTCTGACCCCAAATTATTAATGCTGAGATCATCCCAAAGGAAACGTCTCTCCGCCAAGGTACATTTGGCATAGGTTACTGTAAGCAAAAACTTTGAGTTTCTTTCACCAACCATAATAGAAATAAATTGCATACCCATCCGAACAAATTGCACCTCATAACAACTATTTTAGAAAATCCATATTTTGCCCCCTTCAACCTCATTAGAAATAAAATTATAAAAATTCAACCGTCTTGCCAATTGAAGAGAACCCACTAAATTTTGAAAAGGCTCTAAAAGAGCAACAATTTTCGGCTTCAATTTTCCAATCAACTTCTTTAATATGCTTTGAGAGGTCCCAACCCCTCTAATATTCCATACAAAAATGGAATCAATCATTAAGCAAGGTTAGAAACTCAGGCATGAACCCGGGCCGAGCTTCGCATTTTAACAAACAACCTTTTCTTGTATTTTTTCTTACCTTCATTGGCCTTGGACTCCGTAAGATATTCTTTCTCTTGTAGGAATACCTCTGATTGAATTTCTGGCTCCAGCTTTGAAACTATATTTTCCAGCAAAAGCATCTCCTCTGCTAGTTCATCCACAAATTCCTCTACGACCATAGTCTCTGTCTGCACCTCAGATGGCTCCAGTCCCCCACTGGCCATCGGAACCTCAAACAATTCCACATTCTAAATCAGATTCAAGCAGCCAATCATTGACGACTCCCCCTGAAAAAATACCCGTAGCATTCCCAGCGCATTCAGGACCATTATATTCCAACCCCAAATCCTTCGTGCCCTCTGTTTCCATAATTATCATCACATCACCGACATGATCAAGCACCAATGGATTTTCATTCTCAGGTATGACCACTTGTTCCACTAGCACCGTTGGGTCTTCTATCGCAGATACTAGAACATCATCCATCGCAGGAGGATTTAATTCTGACATAACCAGCACCAAATCCTCCACTGCCCCCTCTGTTTCCTTACCATTCATCATAGGATTTTCCACACCAATAGCAGGCGGAGGATTTTCCACAGTCACATTTACAATTGGCTCTTCCCCATTGGTAGCTACAGGTTGCCCATTCTCATGATTGCCTTTCTTCCCTTTTCGTCCATTCCCAGTCTACCCAGCTTTGCCAGTTCTACATGTCCAAGAATTATGACCTTGCATTTTACACGTAGAGCCATATGTTGGGAGTGTTTCGTACACCATTTCTTGCTTTCGACTAGATGGTAGCCCCGGAGCCCCAATCCAGAAGTGGGCCAGCAGAGGTTTTGCCACATAAGCTTCCACACATAATCGTGCTCCATCCGTTCTCGTAGCACAACGAGTCGGATTATCACGTTGAATGAACGTCCCAATCCTCTTGTTCTTGAATGAACTTTTAAACTTATTAAAGGCAAATCACAACCTTTGTGGCATTCTTCCTTATAATTTAGGTTCTTGAGACAAGTTCTTTAACGGATCTAGATTTTCATATAATCTAGGTTCTTGGAACGAGTTCCTCAATGGGTCTAAAATTTTCATATGCCTGATTTTGGCTTTCTTGGGAGAGTTTCCAAATTAATTGTGTGATCAAGGGATTCCATTCCTACGGGTTCATATCAATACCAGCATTGGAAGTCATATGAGAGGATGCACTAGTGTCGGTTGTCCATTCCTGATCTGTTAGAGCATCATGGAGTTGTAAAGCAGTGAATGCCTTATGATCAGGGGTATCATCATTAGATTGGTCATAGCGAAACCAACACATAGGAGCCTCATGACCATAGCATTTGCAAATCTGGCAGTGAACAGTTGCATTGAACGGTTGACCCAAGGATTTGGAGCTATTGGGTTTGTTCAGTGGACTATTCTCACGATGTGCAAGTTTGGGTGAAGGAGGAAATTTTTTGTTTTTACCCAAATGTGTCTTATTGTGGCCAGAGGAAGATTTTTTATTTCTATTGCCTTGATTTTGTTGACTAAAAAAGGCAGCGTAGTTGTTGAAATGTTGTGTATTGGTGGTAGTACGTATTTCAAAGGCTTGAAGTAAAGGAATCATTTCTCCATAGGATGGAGTGGGAGTTTGAGCATAGAATAAACAAAGGGTTCATATTGAGCACCTAAGCCATTCAAGAGAGAAAATACATTTTCTTTGCCAGGAACAGGTCATTCGACAACCGCAAGGCTATCAGCAATGCATTTGAAATGACAAATGTAGTCATCAACTGTCATCTCAGAAGTTTTGGTAAGGAAATTCAACTAATGCAAAAGCATGAATTGCCTCTCCTGAGAAGGCTGGGTGTATGACTCTTGAAGTGTGCTCCAAACCTTGGAGGCTAAATCCAGTCCAATAACAAGGCTAAGAGCTTCTTCAATCAAGCTTCCAATAATCCAACCTCGTAAAAGAAGATAATTCTTTTGCCATTTGGCATGCTCGGGATTGGGGATGGAGCTAGCCATTGATGATTCTGACCTAGCAATTGTTGGTGTGGGTTCTTGTATATTGCCATTGAGATATCTAAGTCTTGGGTTGTGGCTAGGATCAAAATTTGCTCCCTCCAGAGAGGGTAGTTGTCTGATTTCATGCAAAGGGTAACAAAGTTACCAACAACAATTGTTGCAGAAGCCATGAAAGAGTTGCACAAGATGGAGTGGAAGATAGGTTCTTTTGTGGATCTGTGATGGTGTTTTTTTTAGCATTAGTAGTAGTCGAGCTGTGATACCATAAAGAAAGATACAAAACAATAGCATTTCTGTGTACAACTCTCCTTAATGAGAGGTGATAGAATTTTTGATATAAATAGAATTCTGTTGCAAGTAGAAAAGGAAGGAAGACTTTTGCAGAATAATACAGCTCAAGATTCCTTTTGTGGCTCCAACAGCTCTGTATCTCCAGCATCTTAGGCCAGATTTGTGGGATTGGTTGTATCCTTATTTAAGGAGAATGGCATGATTAATGGTTTCCTAATAGGCACCGGTTCGACCATGACCTCCATGTAGAAAAACTAGTAATCATGCTTAGAAGAGAATCACAAGTGACAAACACAGCTTTGTGAAAAGTAGAAAATGTACCTGCAGAAGCCATGGTATAGGAGATGCAGCCAAATCTTTCCCTCTTTACTCCTCACAAAAGTATTAGTCTTCAATGGGGCAAGCCAATAGATACATATGAAGAGGAGAGGGGACCTAGCCATATATATAGAAAACTTATGGTGTCCTCCCATTAGAGACTCAAATTTCTAGAAAAACCCTCAAGCTTCCCAATAAGGTTTAGGAAATTTCCAGAATGAAACCATTAAGCTTCTTGGCCTACATACGTAATTTACCACATTAAATAGGATATAATCCTATATTACTAAGGTGCAAAAAATTTCAAATGATCACTCAACATATTAGGTTTGAACCAAGTACCATTATGAACTATATCTCTAACCCCTTTTTATAAAACACAAACATGCAATCAAATGAAGCCCATATTTTGAAAATATTCTAACACTCCAATCCGATGATATTTCACAAGCATTGACTTCTCTAACTCTTGAAAATGGCACTCATGCACTCATGGCATGAATGGACTGCATACACTGGTGCTTCTGCCTACAGGACTAGTATCTTAGGTGTGCTCTCTAATCTTCATCAATATCTCGTTAATGACACTTTTCTAATTGGTGACGGTAGTCTTCGCAATCACAAACATTGGTGACACCTTTATTCATAGTGGAGATTCTATGATTAAATTAAAAGATATTTTACTTATTCCTGATTTGGCAATTTTTTTTTATTAATTAGCTAATTAATAACTGATAATCCTATAATTGTAAATTTTATGGTGTTGATTTCTCTATTAAGGAAAGGGCGACCAATCGTACATTGTTGAACGGACGACGGAAGGATAACTCATATGTATTGTCTCTACTACTTGAAGCGCACTTCTCCACTCGATTTCGAACTGTTTTTGAAGAAGTGTGGCATCAATGGTTGGGACATTCCCAAACATCTCTACACTTAGTGTTCTTGGTGCTCAAGGTGTGGCGCCCCCCAACTTCCATGTACGGACACACACGGAAATCGAGACACCCGGGATGATGACAACACGGTCACGCACCCCATCGACATGTGCTGAGTGTGTGCAATGCAACACGTGTACAATAAAATACGCAGCGGAACGGTAAAGTCAAATAACTAAGTACCAGAGTTTAATACAATATCAGAGTACTAAAAATCCACATGTCAACATAATACAATTTTCTTGTTCATAAAACAACCTCAAATAAAAATA
>QEOT01001541.1:290850-303322 GCA_003123785.1 Pterocarya stenoptera
CGGAGGCGGCGCAGCGACGGTAAGTCCGTTTGGACGTGAGAGAGAAGAGAGAGAAGAGAGAGAGAGACGCGCGGGAGAGGTCCGAACGGGAGGAGAGAGAAAAAGAAGAAAAAGAAAAGAAAAGGAAGAGAAAAAGGAAAGAGGAAAAAGAAAAGATAGGGAAAAGAAATGAGGTCCAATCCTCACCACTTTCGAGTCACAACTGATCCTCAAAACATTATTTTTAAACCAGTAAATTAAATAAAACAAAATAAACTCAAAACTAATTAAAATAAATGTTAAGCTCCAACAATAAACATACTTTAAAATAAAAGGAAATTAAATCATAGAACAATTTAAATCTGAAATAATAATTAATAAGAAGAAAGCCCAATAAAATATTTTTCACAACTTAAAATATTATAAAATAATATTCTTAAACTCCCAAAATTTTAAAACTAGAGAATCAATCATTAAATTAATTAAAATAATCATTTATTAAAATACACTAAAATACGGGGTGTTACACAAGGCCTTATTTCTTGTTCTCAACAAAAATAAAAACAACTCTCTTTGTGAGAGTTGTTAGTTAGGCAAAATTAGCAAACTTCCATTTTTACCCTCTTCTACTATTGGTTCAATTAAATGTATTTGATAAAGTCTATTGTGATTTAAGGGAACCGGCCCTAGTTTTATTGTTGGAAAATTTCAATATTATGCATGTCTTGTTGATGCTTTTTTTAAATATATGTGGTTTATTTCCTTACGGGAAAAAAATCTAATTTTTAATGTCTTTACTTTATTTGAAAATTTTGCTGAATGCCAATTCAATAAAAATATCAAAATCTTTCAAATCGATGGTGGTGGTGAATTTACCAACGCCCAACTCAATCTTCACCTTCAATAGCAAGGTATTCTCCATCAATACTCATGCCCTCATACCCCTAAATAGAATGGCTCAGTGGAACGACGACATCGAACAATTCATGAATTAGGTATGACCTTACTTTTTCAAAGCAGTGTTCCAAAATGTTTTTGGGTTGAAATTTTTTCAACTGTTGTTTTCTTAATATATCGTCTTCCTTTCACTACATTAGATCTTAGCTCACCATTGGCATTTCCCCTTCTTCATGGTCATTATCCCGACTAGACATCTCTTTGGGTATTTGGGGTCTAAATGCTACTCATATAGTTGGGACAATAAGCACAACAAATTTGATCTAAAAACTCTCCCATGTATTTTTATGAGCTATAGTGACAAACACCAAGGGTATAAATACTACCAGCTCTTGTCGGACCTTCATCTCCTAACATATTGTTTTTTATGAATCCACCTTTCCTTACAAATAGCCTAGGAATCTCCACCTCCCTCCCGCTTCTGACCAAAGTTTATCCACATTTATGGATTGGCGTTCACCAAGCTCTACACTTTCTAACCCAACGAGTGTCTCTAGTGTCTCTTCTATGCAGGTACCTCTTCCACTAACTGACTGCACGTCACCCATGATTGGCGCCACCCCTATACCATCTTTGACTCCCATGGAGCTGTCTCCTCCGGTTTCATCTCGAGTCGAGCCTCCTAGTGCCCAATGGGGTTTGAACTAGTGAGAAGAATATCACCTACATATAAGAGTAAAAAAATAATGCCTAGAGATGAGAGTGATATATGAAAAGTGAAGGGTCAGCAGAGCTACACTGGAAACCATAGGCAATAGGGAAAGTACTAAATCTATCACTAGATGCGAGAGGCCTATTTTAAGCCATATTAGGCCTTGTTTAGTTTGCAAACCTAAGAAAAAAAAGTAGGATGGATAAAACTTGGAGGTTGCTCAATAAACATGTCCTCCTGGAGATCACCATGAAGGAAGGCAATCTTGACATCGAGTTGGCGAATATCCCAATGGAGAACAATGGCAATATTGAGAATGATCTGGATGGTGCCAAGCTTGATTACAAGAAAGAATGTCTCTATATAATTGACACCATCAATTTGGTGGAAGCCTTTGGCAACAAGGTGAGCTTTCAATCGATCAAGAGTACCATCGGCATTGATTTTGGTCTTGAAGACCCACTTACAACCAATAACATCCATGTGAGAGGAACAAGGCACGAGTGTTCAAGTGTTGTTGTCTTGGAGAGCTTGGATCTCATCTTGCAGTGCTTTGGTCAAGCCAGCATGGTTAAGGGTAGAGCGTATTATCTTTGGTTCCTTGGGAAGGTCAAACATAGTGTGATAGTGGGCGTACTTCAGGTTGGGTTTGCGGATCCCAGCCTGAGAGCGGGTTACCATATTGTGTAAGGAGGATCCAAAATGAAAGGGGGGTCAACAGTTTGCTATGAAAGATCTGGGTCCCATACACTATTTTTTGGGCATTCAAGTCAGTCCAACTCCCATGGTGTAGTCTTATCTCAATCTAAGTATGCTCTTGAGATGTGATTAAGGAAGTGATTATTAGTGAATTCATATTTTTTCTTAAGGATTAAAGATGTTTAAAAAATACTTGAAAAAAAAAATCATTTGCATTAGTGTGCATATTTGAGATGCACATTTGGTGCATCCTAACATTGTCCTAAAATAAAATAACAATATCTTAACAAAACCGCTTCCCAGCGGTCGGGTTGTAATTCGTAGAAAAGCAACCCTCTATTCAACTCAAGCCATGTAAGAAAATACACTGTAATCTAAATAGGCTCAACCACAGAGAATCAAGAGTCATATGTACGTGCTAGCCCTTTCCCTTCTCATTTGCATGCCCCTATATGCCCCTCTCTTCCTCGCTGCCTCTCTTTGCACCGCCCCAGTCTCCGTCCAATGCTGACACCGATGCAGATGCAAGTTGCCCCTCTCTTCCTTCTCTTTGCACCAGCCCTCTCTTCCTCACTGCCTTCCTTTACACTGCCTCAATCTCAGTCTAACGCCAACGCAGCTCAGAAAGTTTGACTCCGACACAACCAATTGCCCACACGGATTTCATGGCTAACACTCAGGTATGTGTTTGATTAAATGTCACAAAGGTTGTGGGTGGAGGATGATTTTCAAAGAAGACGTGAATGAGAAACCTAGTAGATTTATAATGGATTGTAATGGATCATAGGATTGCCTGTTAGATTTATAATTTCAGTGTTTAATGTGGTGGGTTGAAATATAGTTTAGCTAGTTGCATGTTAGATTTTTTATTTTCAGTCTAGATTACATGGATTGGCATGTGGAGTCTAGATTTATAAGTAAGTTGAGATTTCGAATTTCAATGTTTAATGTGGTTGTTTTGAATAACTATTGAATTTATAATGTGGTGGTTTTGTATGGAAGGAACAAATTTATTGAGTTGATAGTGATGAACTTGAGGCTGAAAGTGTAGACATTCAATGTGATGTAAATATTGAAGATAAAGTGAATGTTGAAGATGGAGTGAATGTCGAAGATGGAGTGAATGTGGAAGATTCAAGTAGTGGTCCTTTGGAGCCATTCATTGGCATGATATTTGACGATGTAAAAGACGTCCAAGCATTTTACAAGGCATATGCAAAATGGAAAGATTTTACAATTTGGACGAATCATACTCAGTTGTTGAAAGATAATAATAAGACTTTGTGCAGTAGACTATGTTTGCACAAAGGAAGGATTTCGGCTGGTAAGTAGAAAAGAAAAAGAACGAACAGTTCCTGAACTTGCCGACACAAAGATTGGATGCAAACCAATTTTGGGAATAAAAAAAGATGGTGAAAAGTGGATAGTCAACAAGTTTGTGGTTGGACATAACCATGCTCTACTTACACAGAGGAGTAGTAGTTTGCTCCGTGTAAATAGGAAAGTTACTAGAGTCCAAAAAATATTTTATGACTTTGAATGAGTCTGGTGTCCCGACAAGTAAGATTATGTTAATGTTAAGTAAAGAATCAGGTGGTGACTTTAATGTTGACTGTATTGACATGGGAAACAAAAAGAGAAAAGTATTTGAAGAGGGGGATGCACAAAGGTTATATTCCTACTTTCTTGATCGACAACTCACAGAACCTGGGCTTGTGAACTCCATGCAAATTGATAAGGATGGTTGCATGGGAAGTTGTTTTGGGCTGATGCGCGATCAAGAGCTACATACCAGTATTTTGGAAATGTTGTTACATTTGATGCCACGTACCTGACCAATATTTATAAGAGATGCCATTTGTGTCATTTTCTGGAGTTAACCATCATCATCAGATCAAAATGTTTGGTTGTACTTTGTTAGTTAATGAAACAGCAGAATCATATACATGGTTATTGAGAACATGGCAAGAGGTAATGCTTGGTAAAGCCCCTTCAATTATAATTACTGATGATGATAAGGCAATGGCGAAAGCCATTGCAGAGGTACTCCCGAATGCAACTTATAGGTTGTGTTTGTGACACATTTTACAAAAGTTTTCCGAACACTTGGCCCATGTATATAACAAATTTCTGGAGTTTGGGAAAGATTTTCGTCATTTCATGCATGAAACAGTTACAACTGATGAGTTCGAGTAAGAATGAGCTTTGATATTAGTGAAGTATGAGCTAGGAGAAAATACTGAGCTGCAAAATCTTTATAACAGAAAGAATAAGTGGGTTCCTGCTTACTTGCGTTCAACATTCTATGCCGGTATGTCAACAACTCAAAAGAGTGAAAGCATGAACAAATTTTTCAAAGATTATGTTCGTTCAAGTACTATGGTTAGTGACTTTGTGCATCAGTATGAAAAAGCTATAGATGCACGGTACTTTAAAGAGAAAGAGAAGGATGTGCAGACAAAATCTACTCAGGCGATATTGAAGACATGTCTTACAATTGAACAGGAGGCAGCAATGATTTATATAAGAAAGTCTTTCATGATCTTCCCAGATGAACTGTTCAATAGTCAACGGTACAAATCAACAAATTTGTCCAAAGAAGGTGTAAACAAGACATATGGAGTGGTACCTTATGGTAAAAAAACACCTCTTTAACATGTGACAGTTGTGACACCCCGATTTTTACGTACTTTTTGTTGAATGGCTTTTTAATTAAATATTTGATTTTGAGCCTTTTAATTTAATTTAACATGTTTTCGCGAGATTATTTTATTATTTTTAAATCGGGAATTATTTTAATGTGCTTTCATAATTTTAATTAGTGTTCTGCAATTAAATTGCTTTTTATTTTAAAGAATGTTATTGTTGGAGTTTAACATTTTACTTTCACTAGTTTTGAGTTTATATTAATTTATTTAATTTACTGTTTTAAAAATAGTTATTTTGAGGATCAGTTGTGACCCAAAAGTTATGAGGATTGGACCTCATTTCTTTTCCTTCCTTTTTCTTTTTCCCTTTCTTTTCTTTTTCTTCTTTTCTTTCTTCTTTCTTCTACTACATTCCCTCTCTCCCGCGCAACGTCCCTCTCTCCTCTCCCCCACGCCGTTCTGCCTTCACTTCCAACCCACCACCGCCGGCTGTCCGTGGCCTTCACTGCCGGCACCATTCTCTTCCCCTTCGGTAGGCGATCACCCACCATCAATTTCAGGCCATCTCGTGCCACCATTGGCCCACTCGCACGGCTTCAAGCTGAGGCTTTTCTCCTCCCTTTCCGCCGCCGTCCGGCCATCTTTGGCCGCTATCTTTTCACTACTTCTTCACCGGCCTCTTGCCGTCCTAACCCACCCAACCCCAGCTCCGATCCATCACCGGTGAAGCCCCATTGTCTACATCTCCGATTTCACCCTTTTTGGCCTTCCACCGCCATTTTAGCCGCCACTCACGGCCAACCGTCACTTCCACTAGCTTCACCACCTTCCATAGGCCCTACCCTACCTTTCCCTAGCTTTCGTTTGACTCCGTTTGAATTTGAATTTTCTGTGTATTTCGGCCGCCTTTTGCACCTCTGTGATCCTCCTAAAAATTACTTAATAGCGCTGTAAGTATTTCTCCAAAAGACTTTTAAGACTTAAGTATATTTTTGCACTAACCTGTTTTATAAACTGTAATTTGGTTATCTGGTTTGATTGTGTTGGTTGTTGGTAATTGGTCGATTTCATGGCATTGTGCACACATGCATGGGTGTGTGTTTTGAAAACTGTGTTTAATGTGAAAAAGGCTTTTCGGGTATGTGTGTATCACCCCCAAGCCGAGATGGGGTATTATCTCGGTGGAGCTCCTCTGGGCACTCAGGAGCGGAATATACTGAGTGTCGTCGTCCCCTGCGGCTGTTACCCGGGACTTGGACGGGATGGTAGCCCTCTTGATCTGACTCTGTGGCCCCTTGTGCTGGCGGGGGTCAGAGGATGCTTCGCTATGTACGCGGAGGGTGTGAAACTGGGCATCACTCGTTGTGCATCACTCGCACGGTCGTTACCCGTGGGGTGACGAAGGGAGCTAGAGTATGTGGATGGTCCCTACAGGAGGCCATGGTGCATACGGTTAAAATTGGAATTAATGGATTTATTCTTGGATTTTAGTTTTGTGCCAAATGGTATTTTTGGCATGCGTGGAAAAATTGTTATTTTCGAGAAATGATGTTTTTTCTTGGGTTTTACGCTTTGGGCATCATGTGCGTGCATAGCATTAGTTGTTTTAATATATTTATGTCTTGGAGCATTTTGGGTTTTACTTACCTGCGGTACCATTTTTTGGTACCGTAGATTTTGATATTGATGATGCAAATGCTGAGTCTGAGGATTTGGCTCCATTGGAGGAGTGATTTAGGATCACTCGGGTTTATGTTTATTTTCAGCTCTTGTATTATTTTGGGACATTGGTTTTGTTTTAAATGCTTGTATTTGGATATTTGTATTAAACTAAAATTCTGGTACTAGTTGACTTATTACATTATCCGCTACTTATTTTATTGTATACTGTTCCCTGTACACACACTTGGCACTTGTCGTTGGGATGTGTGACCCGTGTTGTCACCATCCTGATGTCACAGGTGGCATCAGTGCAGTTTGGCTCTAGGTAAAGCCACGTGTCCCTTAGATGAAGTACCAGAATTTTTTTAAAGCTTGATTTGAAGTAGTTTTGAAATTATTTTATTTTTGTATGATGTGTTATTTTATTTGTTTTAATTATTTTATGTTACATTATTTATTTTACGTTCTAATTGGAACTAAAGTGGGGTTGAGGATTATGCTTTGATAGAAAAATGGTAAGGCCAAGGAGACAAGATAAGGAACCCTTGGGGAATCGTCTCATAACAAGATTGATAATGCCATTGCCAGGTCGTTGTCTAGGTTGGCAGATATTTTTCATCAAAATATCAGACCGCCGCAGTTAACCAAAATTTGGATGTGCAAGTGGGGTGCTCTTATGAGAGGTTCCTTAAGCATAGGACCCCCATGTTCTTTGGAATAGAAGATCCACTCCAAGCTGAAGGTTGGATCAATGGAATTGAAAGGACGTTTGAAATTTGTGGATGCACGGAAGCTCAGCAAGTTTTGTATGCTAGTTATCTGTTGCAAGGAGAAGCAACAAATTGGTGGAGAGCGAAGCGAAATCTCCTGGAGAGAGAGTTTGGATCTTTAGCCGCTGTGTCTTGGCAGCGTTTTAAAAAGGAGTTTGATGATAGATTTTTCCCTCCTGCTGTGAGAAGGCAGAAAGCTCGGGAATTTAATAATCTAGTTCCGGGAAATATGACTGTGGACCAGTACTCTTGTGCTTTCTTGGAGCTTGGGGGTTTTGCGCCCCATCTTACTGCCACTAAGGAGTTACAGATGGAGCGGTTTCAAGAGGGTCTGTATCTTGAGATACGCAGATTTGTGATTTGTCAGCGGATTTCCTCTCTCCATGAGTTAATTGACTTGGCCACTAGGGTTGAGCGAGAAAAGAGTTTTGCTGTAGGCTCCCCTCCAGGCCAAAAGAGGAGGAGTTTTGCTGGAGAAGGTAGCAGCTCTGGGTCTCCGCAGAAATTTATACAGAGGACTGGGGCCCAACCACAAGCAGCCCATGTTGTACGTATGGGAGGTCGAGCTCCAGTTTGTCCCAGGTGTAATAGAGCTCCAGTTTGTCCCAGCTGTGTAACTTGGTCGCAGAGCCCTTATCCCAATCTTTGGTTGTGGCTCTTCCTAATGGGGAGATGGTGTGTTGCTCCAAAATCGCGTTGGGTTGTCCTTTGGATTTTGGTGGAAGGATGCTTGATGCGGATTTAATTGTTTTCAAGTTGCTGGGATTTGATGTTATTCCTGGTATGGACTGGTTGTATCGGTGTTCTGCAAGTATTAATTGCAGAAATCGGATGATTAGTTTTCAACTTCCGGATGGGGATTACTTTGAGTATGTGGGAAGTAAACTGAGGGCAAAGCCAACAGTTATATCAGCAATTCAAGCGAAGAAAGATATAGCTTGTGGGGTGGATGCTTTTCTAGTTCAAGTGGTTTTTTCGCCATCTGGAAATAAGACTTTGATGGATATCCCATTGTTGAAAAATTTCTGGATTTCTTTATAGATGATTTACCTGGGTTGCCTCCAGTTCGTGAGATGGAGTTTGTTATTGATTTGGAACCTGGAGCAGCTCCGGTGCACAAGGCTCCATACCATATGGCACCAGCTAAGTTGAAAGAGTTGAAGATTCAGCTGTAAGAATTGGTTGACAAGGGATTTATTCAGCTGAGCACTTCACCATGGGGAGCACCAGTTTTATTTGTCAAAAAGAAAGATGGTACTCTCCGAATGTACATTGATTATAGAGAACTCAACAAGGTGACCATCAAGAATAAATATCCTCTTCTGAGGATTGATGATTTATTTGATCAGCTTCAAGGAGCAGCAATATTTTCTAAGATTGATTTGAGGTCAGGATATTATCAATTAAGGATAAGAGATAAAGATGTATCCAAAACGGCCTTTAGATCTAGATATGGGCATTATGAATTTAAGGTTATGCCTTTTGGGCTAGCTAATGCCCCAGCAGCCTTCATGGATCTAATGAATCGGGTATTTCGACCCTATTTGGATTCTTTTGTAGTGGTCTTTATTGATGATATTCTGATTTATTCCTGAGATTTGGAGAAGCATGCTTATCACCTTCGTTTGGTGCTTGAAAAATTAAGGGAACATCAGTTGTATGCAAAGTTAAGTAAATGTGAATTTTGATTGGAAGAAATTAAGTTTCTTGGACATGTGATTTCCCGAGATGGAGTGGTTGTTGATCCAAGCAGGGTGGAAGCTGTTTTCTCTTAGCCAAGTCCTTCAACAGTACGTGAAGTTCGCAGTTTTTTGGGACTTGCCGGATATTATCAAAGATTTGTAGAAGGATTTTCCAGATTGTCCGGACCTCTCACTGCATTGACCAGGAAGAATGTTGAATTTAATTGGTCAGATAAGTGCGAGAGCAGTTTCCAAGAACTGAAGAGAAGATTGACAACCGCACCATTATTGGCTCTTTCGGAGTCAAATAAGCCATTTGTGGTTTTCAGCGACGCATCCAAGTTTGGGTTAGGGTGTGTTCTTATGCAGGAAGGACGAGTTGTTGCTTATGCATCTCGTCAGCTGAAAGATCATGAAAAGAATTATCCTACTCATGGCTTGGAGTTGGCGGTAATAGTATTTGCTTTCAAGATCTGGCGACATTATCTATATGGTGTGGTGTGTGAAGTTTACATCGACCATAAAAGTTTGATGCATTTATTTTCCCAGAAGAATCTCAACATGAGGCAGAGGCGATGGCTAGAGCTGATTAGCGACTACCAGTGCGAGATCAAGTATCATTCGGGAAAGGCAAATCTAGTAGCTGATGCGTTGAGCCGGAAATCAGAATTTTTAGATGAAGCAAAATCTTCAGGTGTGGACTCTCTCCTTTGTGGGATGAGAAGACTTCTTATTGAGAGTTCGCAGCAAGAAGAATTATAATCCTCGGTAATGGATGTTCGAGTTGATGATTTTGAGGAATTAAAGACTCTTCAAAGAAAAGACCCGAAGTTGCTGGATATCAGGAAGAAAGTCATGAAGTCTAAAGGACCTTCACATTACAGTTTGGATAAAGATGGCATTCTTCGGTTTCGGGATCGTAGAGTTATTCCTCGAGATTCAGAATTTAAGGAGCGATTATTGGCTGAAGCTCATGCGACTCCTTATTCAGTTCATCCTGGCAGCACGAAGATGTATCAAGATTTGAAGAAAAAATTTTGGTGGGAAGGGATGAAGATTGATATTGCCCTGTACATCGAAAAGTGTGACACATGCCGCCAAGTGAAAGCTGAACATCAAAGACCCGTCAATAAACTTCAACCACTTCCTATTCCTGAATGGAAGTGGGATGATATTACTATGGATTTTGTTGTGGGTTTGCCAAGGACTTCAAGAGGAAAGAATTCAATTTGGGTAATTGTAGACAGGTTGACCAAAAGTGCTCATTTCTTGCCTGTAAATAATGCCGACTCTTTGGGTAAATTAACGTGGTTGTATGTTAAGGAGATTGTGAGGTTGCATGGAGTACCCAAGAGTATTGTGTTGGATAGGGACTCGCGGTTCACGTCGCGTTTTTGGAAGAGTTTACAGGCAGCGCTAGGCACTAATTTGAAGTTCAGTACTGCTTATCACTCTCAGACTGATGGTCAATCTGAGCGTACTATTCAGACCTTGGAGGATATGCTGAAAGCGTATGTCATGGAATTTCAGGGAAGCTGGAAAAACCATCTGCCCCTTATAGAGTTCTCTTATAATAATAGTGTTGCGTCTAAACTTTCACTCAAAATGATGAATAAAAATTCAGAGCAGTTTTGCCTGCAAGTATACAGGTGTCGTAGTACGTTACAGGATCGAATCCACAAGGATTGACTAATGTGATAAAGGGAATAAAATGAAAGGAGATTTAAAAATAAGAACATATAATAAAAAAAATGAGATTACTGGGTTGAGGATTTTAACGTAACAGAATATAACTGAAACAATAAAATAAATTAATATGGAGAACGACTAAGGTTTCGAGGATCCGTCTAATAATTTATGAAATTGTTTCCAATCAAATTAACTCAGTTAGACTAGAATAATGATTCTGTCTAACTGGAAAATTTAACAATTAAGCCCAAGAAAATTAATCACCAAATATTAAGTTTGAATAATTGATGGTAGAGACATTCACAAGTCCAATTGATTATCACAGGGATTTTTCAAGCATTCACTGTATTCAAAAATCACAATGAATCAAGAGAAATATATAGATAATCAAAGTTTCTAATAATAATACCAATCAACTAATCAACTCACAATATAACTCTATTATTGATATAAAACAATATTTAAATTATTAGACTTCACCTCTTCACCTTAGTATGAAAAATTAGCCAACCATGTTTATCACAATAACCATGGAATTTAATGATCTATTCTCCATTAAAAAAAACTAAAATAAAACACAACACCAAATATTACAAAACAAGCTTAATAAATTAACTCTCAAATGAAATAAATTTAACTAAACAAAGAAATAAAAGCTGAAATAAAATAAACACTGCAAATGAAAATATATGCTGAACTAAAATAAAACACTGCAAGCAATACACTGCTGAAAGGAAAATAAGGAGCTCTCCGAGAACTCCAGATGTCCTTCTTCGTTTATCTCAAGCCTTTTTATAGGCAAAAAAAAAAAAAACCTTCAGCTGCAAAGGCCAGCTGCTGCCCACGATGTCCCATGTGCGTGTCCTGTTTCCTGCATGCACTGCCAGCGTTCCTCTCCATTTTTTTTCTTTTCTTTTCCCTCATGCCTCTCCTTCTCTCTGCTCCTTTCTTTTCTTTTATTTTCTTCTTCTTCTCCTTTCTTTTTCTTTTCTTTCTTTTTCTTTTCTCCCGTATCCGCAGTGCTGCATGCGTCCGTTCGTCCATCACGTGCATCTGTCTCTGCGTGAACCTGCTGCTGCTTTTCTCCTTGAGGTCAGCTGCTGCCCATGTGAAAGCCAACCGAAGGAATCTGCTGCTCTGCTTCCAGCTCAGCCCCGTCTCTCTTTCTCTTCTTCCTCTTTCTTTTTTTTTCTTCTGTTTTTCTGCTTCCCGTGCTTCCAGCATCCTCTTCCTCTTTCTTTTCTCTTTTCTTTCTTTTCTTTTTCTTTTCTTTCTTTTTTTCGTTTCTTCCTCTGCTTCTCCTTTGTTTCTTTTTCTTCTGCTTCTGGTTCGGTTCTGCTGTCGCATGCAGCGTTGTTGGAGGAAGAGTTGCCGAAGGTGGAGCTGAGCAAAGGGTGGCTGGGCAGTGGAGGTTGATCTTCGGCGTTTTCTGTTGATTGCTGGCGGCCAGCGAAGATGCATGGTGGCGTGGAGATGCACGGCTGGAGATGCTCAGCGCTGTGCATGGAGGTGCAATCGTGAGGTTCAAGACGACTGAAAACGATATGTCGTTTTCGTCTATTGACAAAACGACATGTCGTTTAGCAGAGGACGAAATTCAATTACAGAGTAAAACGACAAGTCGTTTTCATCAATTGACAAAACGACCTGTCGTTTAGCATACGACAGTTTTGGCTTTTAGAGGTAAACGACATGTCGTTTTTCCGTTTAAGAAAAACTACATGTCGTTTAGAC